>JBCFXI010000177.1:0-253800 GCA_038496175.1 Ampulex compressa
TATATGACTCTAGATATGTAACTCTTGTTGAAATAGAAAATTTATTGCATACCAATATAGGATACACGACGGAAAAATTTCAGAAAGTTCGAGAATAATATTTACTACCTTCTCTTTATACTATGAAGAAGTATACGTTTGCCCTAGATTTGCGTTAGTTAAGGAAATCAGATATCCTTCCGTTATTGTTTGTTGGGACGGTCACTGTAATAAAACTAATGAGAGTGGATTGAAGGTTTTAATAGTAGCCCTTTTATTGCTCAGTATTGAAAGTGCGATTGTTTTGTCACGAAGGGGTTTCTGGGAAAACTAGAACAGCCATTTGCCTTGTAAAACGATTGCAGGACAATAAAATAAATGGCTTGCATAGCCGACAGAAGGTTCGGCATTTCTAGACTAAATACGGAACGTGTATCAATACTGTTTGTCCTTCACTTTTTAATTTTTCTGAACACTCGAATACGTTTGCAGTCTCAAATCCGTTTAGCCGACAAAATTATGAATTTTGAGAATTAGAAATTTCTCATCATGTTCACAACTTATGAATGCACATCTTTAAATCGGTAATTATATGTAACATATAATTAGGTATAACCAATATTAACACAAATACTAAATACACTGTTTCCGATCTGATTACCTTTATTAAAAATCCAAGAAGTCGCACTGTCGTTTAAATAACTTTAGACACGACGCACATATGTGTATGTTAATCACGAATTGTACGATCCCTTCGAAGCTGTCGATGAAACGACATTGTTACATGAACTGAGAACAGAGTTGATCGGTGGGCCAGTGGGTCCCCTCATCCATTCCTCCGCAAAGGATAACAGTTCACGAGTGTACCGTTTACACTAACGTTATCTGCACGACTTCAACTTTGTGTATCAGACGGTGTTACGGTGAACGAAAGTCAAAGAGTGAAAAGGTTGAGAAAGTAAAAGAAGTCGCATCAAGAATCAAAATTTGGCGTATTATATTCAAGCCTTACAATAATAAATTGTTTTTAGAAACGCTCGTTGCTCCTTCTAGTAATACCTTAAATTTCAAAGACCTAAATTTTCCATAATAAAATAGTACTGGTAGAAATAAAGAGATATTACGTAGAAGTAAGAAATATATACAGCAAGTACGAAAGAATAAGTCATTAGATAACGACAATCGGGGTACTCGATCAACAGAAGTTTCAAGTCATTGTTAGGAATTATTTATGTTTCAATTCTTATGATCGTTGAACCTTGTACAACGACCTTGCTGAAGAAATAGCTAACGGGGACAGTGATAGGTTATAACCGCAATGTGATGATCCAATTCAAATTGCTATTCGCCCTTGGCACGTGCTTCGTTACTCCAATGCAGACATTAAATCTTTTGTCTCAATCGAGTCCAGAAATTTCACATACTGATAATACAATGTACACGATACAATTTATTTGAGAAACTCGGAGTATAAATAATAATTTTGAGAGTACACGTTTAGATTCTTATTTGCACGCGCTGGTATGATCAAGCTTGACGGATATTTTCTCTATATCACATTGTCGGCGATCTTGGCAAAGGTTAAATGAACCGTATGAGATCGTGGAGCAATGTCTTATGTTAGAGTCTTACGTTACACTTAAACGTATAATTAGGTGACCTTGCAGAGATGAGAAATACCTGGCATACTGGCGATCTGGCAATAATTGCATTGAGTATCACAGAGGTTACGGTGAAAATATGAAGCACAGTATTTTTTGTCAGGGTTTTAATGATATATCACGATGTTTAGTGTATCTATCACGACGAACCTATAAGCAAGAGAGAGAATTATGACGTATAGAAGGATGGGTGATAGTCGACGATATACAAGATCGGTAAGATAGCGTGGGGCGCTTCTTACCAATGAAAGTAAGATCACACTCGATTTTCACTCTCGGCGTTTTTGATTACGTAAATACCGTCTGAACGAAAATGTAGCTCATGGTTTAACAAAACAGTTACATTTGCGTTCTTGTGGCGCGCGTCTTTCTACGCGCAAATCATGCCCGATGAAACGAGTATATTAAGGCTGGTGAAAAGAAAATCTCTCCTCGATAAACACATAGCCGCTTTCTTTTTAATGCTGCTCATACTCGATTGGCATCCCAAAGAAAATCATTTATTATTCAAAGGCTACCGACACTTTTGATACTTAGTGATGTTAGGAACTAATTATAAAGAAATGTGTTTCGGACATAAAAAAATGAGACATAACCAAATTCTTTGGCATTAAAATTGAAAAACTTGGATAAAATGGAGTTGATCAGTTTTGCCTGTGAACCAATCATATTTGGTATTAAAATTCGATTGCTTGAAACAAAGCACGGAATCTCGCTGCCACCAGAGTGCAGACATTGATCCTTTAGGACGATATTATTGATAGGATAGTCGATTCGAAAAGGGAAAAGGCAAGTGTTGTGTCGGGGCGTATGATGTCAAAGTTCGGCATTACCTCATGTATAGATTAATTTCACGAGATATCGAAACTTTCGCCCACCTTGACCTCGAAAAGGCAGAAACTAACTGTCGGTCAGTGGATTACGTCACCGTATGCGTAATGTACGGTGTGCCATTATATGGCCCGTTAGCCCGTTAGAGTGACCCTACTGACTCGATTCGCCATCGCGGAGTGAACGACTGTAACCATTCTCGGCCGAACATAAATGGATCGGTGTGTATCAGATACAGGATCGTGTGGAACTTCTAAACGGTGCATAGAATGTGATAGATAAAATGAGTCACTCGCTAAAACGTACGGGGTTTTCGTGGCGATCCAGCAACATCCCTCCTACATTTTTGTGATCCACGATTGCTACAATATATGAAAATAAAATCGATCTATTCGTTTTGAAAAGAACGTGATGTACTTTGAAGGTTGCAAATGTTTGCTTGTGTTAGTATTTTCAATAAATTTGTACTGCTTTATGGATTACACAATGTTGAGTATATATTTATATTTAAAATATAGTCATAATTGATTTAATGTAATATGTATTATATTCAGAGCCATTAATCTGCAATGCAATTTTTTATTATGTATATATCACCTATTGTATGGAGCCAAACACAAACATATTTTGACTGTAGCATATATAAAAAATGGATATACAGCAAAGTCATTGCGTAATTTATGTTACAACTAGACAGTGAAGCAGTATCGTTGCCGATATATTGGCACGAAAGTAATCTAATTTCGGTATACGATGGCTTACAGATAAATTGGCATGTAGATACGCTAATAAGTAGAACAATCATAAACTGCATTATCATACGTATTATTCAAGATATTATCTGCGAGGACTCGAGAGATTAAATCAGTCGATAAAGAAACCCAATGCCAGTCATTAAATATAACGAGTTACGAATTAAGATTAATCATCATCGATAATGATGCCATTAACGCGTCGCGTTAGACCGGAAATAAGTTTACGGTGGTCTATTTTCTCTGTAGAATATTCCTTCTGGTATACCCGATAATATATTAACTTACATCTAAAACCAGTTTGATGAACGGTCCTCTATGTTGATACGTAAGTAGTTTGACGTATATTATAACATCGTAAAAGGCGATGAAACGATTATGCGGCATGTCAGAAAAATGAGAATATCAGGACGGGTTTACTCAACAACTCATTTGTTTTGTAATTGATACCGATAATTGACAGAGCATGTACGCAGAAAGTATGTGGAAAGAGCTGAGATCCGTAACAGAAAATCAAAAGGTATCTCCCATATCGCCCGTAAAGAGGGGTCTTCTTTACACGACAAAAGGAGTCCGTAAGTGATAAAATATATTTTTTCCAAGTAAACGTTTGGAGAGAGGTTCCTCGGCCGACAAACAGTTACGAGTTGACCGTGCAAACATTCGTAGAATCACGGTTCTTATGCCGCACGTACAACTACACCTAAATATCCGCACACACGTAACCCGCTTTACAAGCTCTAACGGTCCCTCGGTTTGCCCGATGAGATTCGGTGATTATCTAATGTCCGTTGCGCAATCGCGGTTGCACAACACAAAAACGTAATCCGTAAAAGTGTTACGGCGGTAGAATGAATACCTCCTCATCCTCCGCTCCCCACCTCCTTCCATCACCTCCGGCCACCCCTCTTAAGATTGCTCCCACAGTCTTTCTCCGCGTTCTTTCTCTTTCATCAACCGGTGAAAGAGAAAGACGGAGAAAGACGGATTACTCTTAAACTCTCACCACAACCTTGACCCACTGAACTCTATAAGTACATCTGCCCGTTTGGTATCCCGGAATCTCTCGTTATTCGGAACGTCCGCCATTGGCCCTTTAACGCGGAGCTAATTTTAATAATAATCGATCGTGATTTTTGCTCCTTCTTCGAAAGTTTCAATGCCATTACCACGATCGTTCTGGACATTGGTTCCTTTATTAGTATCAGGATGGCAAAATGTTGTTTTAGTGAGATGTAGAAATCGTGTATGTATGTGTGTAAACCAAGGTTTCTTTCTCGTTATTGTCAGGCGTAATTATAACTTTGTCTCGATAGGTTAAATGATATTCGAGGGGAACATTTTTGTAGCTTTATGTTACTATTTACTTGTATACTTTGTATTGCATAATTACGCGTAAATGTCGTTGTTATAGCATGAGCATGCATTTTGTGAGATTTTCCACGGTGCGTCATACGTCGATTTTTCTATTCATCTACATTTTGATTTCGTTTTTAAATATCTTTGCTTTTACTTCTCTTGTACTATGGTTAGTGTTGATTTCCAACCTGATTACCCTTCTTGCGTAGATCATAACTCAATGAAAATCGTATTACAGATATTATCTAATGATGGAAAGTAGTACAAGGCCGCTTTCTTCTTACTCAACTGTCTATTACACCCGAAGACTATACGTACCGGCGGCCGTTCTTTCTCTTTTCGAATAGTCGTCCGTCTGTGGAAGCGAGAAATTAATGCGGTCGTCCAAGAATCGTCCCTCTCGCGAAGAAGAACGCGTGGAAAAGTGCTTTTTCACTCTCGAGAGTGCCTTAGGGATATACGATGGAAACGTACGTCTTAAGCATGTTTCTGATAAGCACGCTTCATCAAATTCTCATGTACTTAATCCTTTCGTTTACATCTAATCAAATCAAACAGCACGCATAACGCGTATAATATAGCGCTTTTCATTACGCATTCCATAATACACAGCTTTTTACACAAATATAGTATAACCGTAATAGAGCAATAATATAATATCGCCGCTTTATATACGAACTTGTAAAAATGTTGCTAAATGCAAACACGTCCCCACTGTAGCGCGTTGAAAAATCATATTTTGACTTCCGCCAATTACGGAAATATATTTAAAAAATCTTCAACATCCTCAGAAAAAGTTCGAATTTCGTTCAACATTTTTGAATAATTTCCTATGTGATGCGTATACTGCATCTAATGTGATATTCGGAATTTAGCTTAAACCAGTAAACCAAGAAGCCACTCAAACCGAAAAACAGCAGCTGTTGTATTATTACCAATGTTATTGGTTATCCAATCACCATTCAATATTCAATGTTCCAGCCACCCTGGAGATAAAACAATCCGAAATAATTTCTGGTCGATGATTGTCCGCTCTGAGGGAAGAAAGAATACGAGGGCGGGGAGAAAATACGGCAAGGCGCGTAATATCTTGTTATTACACGTGTCCCTCCGCGGTAACGGGACAGGCGACCAAACCAACCGGCCTACTTATGCACGGACATTCACATACGTCCACGCGCATTCACGCAATTCGTCTCAGGAATAGCCTTAAGACTTGCGCCGAGCATCGACGCCGAACAGAAGGATTGCGTGGAATTGACAAAACGTGGAGGGTGTTCCGCTTTAGCCCATAGAAAAATTACAGCTAACTCTGAGATACGACCAAAGCACGTTCCTCCGCGTAAACCCTCAACAGACTATGCACTTTATCCCGAATGTTTTCGGATTGGATTGACAAATCGACGTTTTTATTTTTAATTAATTAATCGTAATCTTCTGTGAGATGATCGTGTACGTTTGTGAATAATTAGACCAGGCGGAGAAACCCTGCGGAACATAGCATAAACGTATTGTATAATAAAAATAGCAATGCAGGAATTTCTTAGTATTTCTACAAATGGCAATGTCAAAAATTAGAGAACGTATAATAATGTATCAAGTTCAACTCATAGGTGTTAATACAAATGGAAATTGCGACATACTCATGCATTATTACAACAAATTATGCATAAAGTGTAATAAAGACTATGTCTATGCAGTGGAACCTCGTTTTTCATCCAACTTTTCCAATAAAATTGTACAAATCATGTATCCAGTTCTTCAGAAGACAAATCATATTTTGCGGTTATTAACCATTCTAGAGAAGTTGGAAAAACTGTCAAAACCTGACGACATTCCAAGGGTCTAAAATGCACGAATACGATTTACGTTGTTTCTTCGTGAAAAACTCGACTTGGTATTCGTACAAATCACACTTCAAACAAGCTCCCGAAGCGAGTTGTGCACGAGTAGCGATGTTCTACGATTTGTATGGATTTGTATGTAAAACAAAAAAGAGAATCAGTACAGCGAATTTTCATTTTACAAGAAGACTTATTGTTAGAGCAAGGCCATTATAGTGAGCCATGGTGTTTTAACGGTTAACTCGCGTTTTTTTAACGAGGCCCAACGTTGACCTTAAATTTTCCATACTCGGAAACATGTACAGACGCTACGGGCCAGCGGCCAATAAGGAAGGCTCGCGAATGGAATACGCATGAGGGCCGATCCTTTGTGTGTGCAAAATCAAACACAAGACACGCAGCGTTAACTCTACCACGGGACGAATGTTTTATTTACCGACCGGTATTTGTTCAAGCTATTTAAGATATCCACCAAGTGGTTGTACGACAGCTAAGCCAAATCTGTCCGAGGCTCACGCTGTGAAACGGCAAATCTTCCTATGCATAGTCGATTTACGATTGTCGAACACGAGTACCAGTAAATTGGTGCTTTCTCTCTTACGGGTATAATTATTTCTTCAACTGCCATTTGATAGCGAAAGAACGAATTTACTTATGCATAGTCAGCAGGGTATATTTTACAATTCTTGGGCACAAGGATCAATAAAGTAACGCCCTATGTTAGATTTATGTGTATATTTCTTCGAATATGTATTCGAAGCTGAAAAGACAAATCTTCATATAAATAATCGATTGCTGATATTCCAGGTATATTGAACGTAAGTACGCGTAGAACGAAGCTTCTTCCGTTATTTTAAAAATTATTTCCTAATTATCGATTTTATAATAATTTATATAATTTAGAATATACGCGATGCAGATAATCTGCGCGTAGATTTTTTTGAGGTGTTTACAAATTGATGAGGCATGCTGCGGAAAACTTATATGCATTGCTCGTTTATCGAGGAAATGTGTAATTGTTTATCAATGGGTTTTCAGATTACGAAATGCGTGTAATCTCAGCTATAAACGCGGAGCGGATGAAATATATCTTTAATAATATATAGTTTTTAGCAAGTTATAGCAAGGTTGATGCACTGGCCTAGTCGCCGAGGCTCGTAGCCTCACACTCGTTCGAGATAGCCAGGAGAACATCCAGAATAGTCGACAAGTACGCGAAGGAATTTCGCAATTTGTAGATCTGGCAACGTAGCGACTAACAAGAGCGGAGTTACTATGTCTGCTCGTTGGAAACCAATTCAGCGCTCCATGAAGACACAAGTAAAACAAAAATCAATCTGATCGGCTCTCCAGGAGCTTAAATCGGCCAGTGTTGCGTTCCTCTGAAGGCCACTGCGAATTATTTCGCGAGCTCTGCAAAGCCATATCAACGTCCAATTGTATCCACTTAAGTATCTTTCCAGTTTTTCCCCGGTTGTTAGCGCTCTATCGCGTTGCTTAAGCAGAAACAACGAACCATTTATCCAAATCTGCGCAGATTATTTCTCCTTTTGTAATATCGCAGTTTTTTTACATGAATATATTTATTTCCCTAATTTTTCTATTTGTCATACGTTTATTATTTCTGAGACATCACCTAAGGATTATTATTCCAGTTTTACCGCGGGCTAAGTAACCACCTGACCATTTAAAAGCATTTATTGCATGACGTTATTATTTCGAAGTAAGGTTCGATGACTTTTGGATTGAATTTTGGTAGGTTTTGGTTTCGTAATTTTGCCACGTAATTTCGTCGCATGGTTTGTCGTGTTTCTTGTATATAGATGTATATCTATGTGTATTCATATATGTGTGCGTAAGTACGCGGACTAACTAAACGCTTTGCGTACTTCTGGGGCATCTCGTCTATACAGGCGTTCATGTCTCTCACCATATTTCTTATTCCTACGCTTAACATGCTTTTCGCACTGAGCATAAAGTTCTACCGAGCTTACTATAAAATTCACGAAGTCGCTATATCCTCTTTCAAATATTAATTTCAGCATATAAGAACTTTTTTCACGTACAGTAATTTAATAAAAACTAAATGGAGCCTTGTGAGATATACGGAAAGTAAACTGATGTTTTAAACTGGTTATTTGCAATTTTAAATATCGCTTTTTGTCACTTCAGAATTTAAAATAAAATCATGTCATTCCGTGGTTGCTTCACAATGCAAGAAGTAACATTATTTGTATTTCCTCTTTTGGTCTACTTTTACCGCCTTGTATGCTTTTCGACGTTTTGACTACCGTCACGATAAAAAAAATGCTTCTTCGATTGTTATCGCGAGATTTGTCTTCATTTATAAATACGTGCCCTTTTAGAGGCATATAAATTCGATTGTTACCGTTATTGCCGCTCTAAACTACATTGTTTAACGACAAAGACTCTCAAGAGTTTAAACGCACTAAATGTGCCACGAGGAATGTCTGTACAAGCGCGTGGTCGTAATTATGCATACTATCCTTATCGTATGGTGGCGTGTTATAAACTCGTGAACGAAAGAGACAGACCGCATAGTTTCTATGCGTAGACTCTATGGAAGTTTTAAGACCTTCACCGTGGAGATCTTGAACCGTGGTTGACGCACCGACCGGTACCAAGATGGCGGCCGTGGCCAAGGAGCGGACGAACAAACCCGACGATTGTGTAATGGCGGCTCAAGTCGGGTCTTACAAGTCCACAGGAAAGGTGAACGTCCTGTGAGTCCCCCTCGCCCCTCCCATATAACCCCTTCGTCTCTTACTGCATCCTCTCCAGAGCCCTCTCGACTTCTCTCTCCATCGACCACTTCACTCTTTCTTCACGACCGACGTCTTTCTCTTCTATACCCGGCCAGCGAATACCAACCGAGCTAGCAAAGGCTATAAACTCGTTGTCGAAACGAACAAGAGCGTCGTCGGCTACGTGGAACCTCGTTTCGGACATATGTCATCGCCCCCTCGTGACTAAACACCCAGCAGGACGTTCCTTCACCTCTAAATCCCCGTTGCCCGTTTATGCGCATATCGTAGTAATCCGCGTGATTCTTCGGTGAAACTTCGCCGCTCGAGGAAGTCGGTTTTAATTTTAATGTATAAAAATTCTTTGACCTGTCATTTTCCTTACTACCGCCCACGATTTATGATTTGTAAGATTGTTTAAAGTTTATTTCGCGAGTCTATGCACAATGTTCAAAACTGAATCTTCAAGGTATTGCATGTAAAGAAGGCGGCTTTAGGTGTAAAATATCGTGATAATTTACACGGTTTAGTATGGCTTTTGAACTCTTATTGGTCATTGTAAAAACGCAGAAATGCGGCAGAGTAATCGATTGAAAATCATTTGGCATTTGACTTCTAGCAACTCTTGGCATTTAGGTGCGTATATCTCACATGAATGGGTAGGGAATAAATTGAAACGTGTATCTTTCCTCCTACTGGCTCAGACCTTGACATTCGAGCGATTGGTATGAACTTAATGCACGTTAAATACGGGTTAGATCATAAATATTTAAATTTCTATGGCTACAAACATTAATATTTAATGCGGGATGAAAGATTTCTTTCCTCGACTAAGCTGTTTCTCAAGTTCGAAATAGAAACGGGTATTTCGTTAAAGGATTTTTCCATTTTATTGACTCAGCATCTTTAACCATTATCAATCGGTATTTTACGTAAGTAGTTAGCATTTGTAAGCACATATTAGTACATAATACAAATATATCAAGCTGATCGGAAAACAATATTATATGGATAATATTTTATTTGACGTACACTCAATTATTTATACATATATGGGAAATTAACTTTATAAAATTCCTACAATTTATTAACAAAAATATTGCTCATGTACGTAAAAGAGTCAGTATAGTACCGGTATAAGCGCTCAGTGATTAAACTTCGTTCCTTACCTATTAAATCATTTTTATCGCACGCATATGTTACATCGTGACACGGTATTTCTATGAATTCTGTAATAAAGTATCGCTCGTGAAAATGTAAGAAACTCGGTCCTTGGGTTATTTCATCGTTTTAGCGGAAAATTGTGCTGAACACACGAAACGAAGTCGGAAAAAAAATCCGGGTGGAAGAACCGAGTTACGTTGGAGAACGGCGTACACCAAGATGGCGGCTCGATGCCTCGTGGCATGGAATCTGATATTACCTCACCGTAGCCCTGGCAGTGACAGTGGCCCTCTCTCTTCCCCCCACTTCCTTTCCCGTGCTGTCCCCCTCCACTCCTTCAACCGCCACGCCGCTTGGCCTTTCCGCCATCGAGTTCTCATCTACCGCCGCCTTTGCGTATGACTACAGCTGTCACGTCCTCGCTAGGAAACTACCGGCGCTGGTTATTAGATAGTCTAATAAGTTCAGGAAGCGCAATCCATTTCGAATAGCAATTTATTTAAGATGAATACAAAATTATGATAGAGGATGCGGACAAATAAAACCTTATAATATCAAGTTAATAAACTTTTGTATTTCAAACTGTCATTATTCTTCGTTTCTAAAATACGATATATGAACATATTCTCATGGTTGACAATCCAATAAATTGCTCGAAGAGATCATTATGTATAGTTTAAGTTTTATCGATTTGTTTCTATTTTGATAATGAGCGATGATTAAGGTATGATTATATATTATGGAAGGTAAGGAAGGTATATATATATATATATATATATATATTATGCTTGGACTTTGTTGAAACTGATGCATCACTAGTATTAAGCGCTGAACAATGCAATGCGCAATGAAAAGAACAACGGTACGTTCGAAGGAAAGCACAGATGGCTCATCGGCATTTTTGATAGGAAAGGAATTCGAACGATTGACTCGAGTCGGTGAATCACAAGTATGCCGTGCGTGAACCGCAAGCACGATGAAATAATCTTCTCATCCATATTTAAGAGCAAGCTTTACTACAGAAGTTATGTTACGTTATACTCGCACAATGCTCCTAAATATCATAAAAATTGCTTCGATACTGCTGACGATTAATATTCTCTAATTCAGGGTTTTGTACGATTCATTTATGACATTGAACAGCCGTAAATGATGGAAGTTAATTTTACATTGAAAACCTTGATTTTAGGACCTGTATTGATTAGACGTTTTACGATAAGCTCTTTGAGTTGTTGACTGCCATTAAATTTTCACGAATTTACGGAAGTCGGCACTAGTGTCGGGCAAGTTGTACCTAACCCCAATGATATGAAGTACGTTACTCACCTTGCAAGCCAAATTAAGATAGATTTAAAGGCGGAACCCTATGTTTCCTTCCGACTAATGAAACAACAGGTTGGCATCCGGTGAGGTTTTATTTCCGGTAGTTACCTGATTAAGAACGCACGATGATTGATTATTTACGTATGATGACTGCGTCAAGCTGGACGTGATGAAGTAGCAACATATATTAGTGTACATATTTGTTAGGAAAGTTCAATATTTTAATATGTCAATAGAGATTCTGAGATTCTTCACTAATATAAAATATTATATACCATTCTGATATTAACAGCATAGCGAATTACTTGTCATTATACCAGAATAATGATTGATGAAAAGAAATAGAGTTCTTTATAATGATCATTATTGTTTGGTTGCATAGAACAGCAATTTAATAATTATCATTCGTTATACAATTGTGTGTAACTAACATTTATAAGATAGTCACACTGTACATCGTCCATATATTTTTTTATCTTAATCATAAACACTTCATGAAGATGTATTTTGTAATTTTTTGTTTAAATGCCTTGAAATTCCGTATTCTTTGCACAATTAAACAAGTCTTGAATATACCGTATCTCTAGCAAAAAGCACGTAAACCCTTGAAACGTATTGCTACGTATTTTTTTAAGGTTCAAACCTACAATAATGTACAATACACATTGAAAACTGCAGAGACACAGATCGAATACTTTCTCTCTTCGCGTAATTACGACAAAGCAAAGGAACTCGAAGGGGTACTTAATATTTTTCTTTACTTCTTAATATCCTTATACTTATAAATTATACTTCAAAATACACCATCCACGATCCAAGATATTTCTCAAAAACACACCGCATCTAGAAGTAAGGGAGCAATCGGGAATTTATACGATCCACGAGCATGATCGTTTCAAAGCATCGACGTGGACCATGACGTTGTCGAGCCATGCTCGACATACGACTATAAAGAGAAAAGAGATGGAAAGAAACGGGATCGGAAGGTCGCGCGCGGAACAGAGGAATAGTTGCTCTCTGTACTCGGCTCGTTAAGACCGGACCGAGTCCTTCTTGCCGGCTCGCCTTTCTCTTCTTTTCTCTCTCTTTTCTCGCGTCCTTCTCCGGCGAAGCTCGTTTCTTCCTTCTTTTCCCAGGCCGGTCGGGGCATACGGATCCACACGGTCTCCACCTCGGCCCGGTCTGCCACGGTCCGCCTTAGTGGTAGGTGGGTGTGTAGGACATAGCGGACTTCTGCAGTCAAGGACACGTTCCGCTTGCCCACACAATCGCGCCTCGTGTTCACCATCGCGCCGACACCGGCTCTGATATACCCGCAAACATTTCTTGTTTTTTATCCGCTTAATCCTTCAGCATCGACTGCTGAAGTCAAGCCTATATAACCCACACTTCTTCCAGATTTTAACGATCCGGCCATACGAGCTGAAAGTTCATCCGCCATATTGGTTAAATTCGCAATCCGATAAATAGACGATATTAAAAATGTACATAAGTAGAGGGTTTTCTTTTGACAATTATTTAATAATATATACATCGTTATATGGATAAATCATTTACCTTAATCCTTATAAGTGTTTACTTTATTGTCTTTAGAAAAAAAATCGTTTATTTGAAATCGTAAATATGGTTCGTTTGAAAATTTGCGCGCGATTCTTTCTGAAACTATGGCATGTTGGGAATAATATTTCGAATAAAGCTTATCTTGTTTCAGAAGAGACGTCTTATAATGCCCCGCTGTTCTCCTCACTTATATTCTGGGATGAATATTATTCGAAACATTTCTTTATATTTGATATAGTTTGGAAAAATATTGCGTTCTATGCGGCGATAGTAAAGATAAAATTAACACCGGCCAGGCATAGATTGAGGAATGAATTTAGCTCATACGTAAAACAGTTTTGTTTGAATACGTTACTGTGTTCCAAACACAATCTCGAATTTCTAAGCAGATATGCGATACATTTTTATATTTTCACGCATAAAAAATCAGGTAAACTTGGACTTGCGCTTGATTGTGGCAGACGAAAATATACAAATTCACTGGAATCGCACTTGAGAGACTTCTAACGTAAAAGTTACGTATGTCCAGACTCACATCAGTACCACTTACGTTTCTTCTTCAAATACGAAAACTCGATTCCTGGAGTTCTGCCCCATATTTTTGACACACCCCGTAGGGATTTAATACGCGCGTGTAAGTCTCAACCGCGAAGGTGCAGCCGGCCCTACGGTACGTTGCGATACCGTTTGTACCGCAAAGTCGCTACCAAAGATGGCAGTTGCACTCAAGGACACGCTTATCCTTTATCCTGTTAGGAGGCAAGAATTCCCAACAACGTTCTTGTTGGTGAATTCTCACGAGCCGCTTTGCCGATCTTTCTCGGATCTATTAAACGCGATGGCGGCAAGCAACAAAAGAACTTAACGCATCGCGCGTGTAACATCGTGGAGCTTCGGTGAAAATCATTAACCGACACTACCACGCTCAGGATTTTGCACGGAACAGTAACACCGGGAGAAGAAAGCAATGCGAATGGAAAGATGCACTATACGATTGTGATGGAAAATTTTATATATCGATGACTCGTATTTTTATTTAATATGATATATGTATGCACTTTTTTAATACAACACGAATTTATGTATATATATATATATATACTAACATTAATATAAAAATATAAAAGCACGATAGATAAGTAGATACCAATACTTGCGTCAGAAAATCTAATCTGAAGTAAGTATGAGTATTGGAACCGTGGATAAGAAGTATAACATCGGGACAGGTATGATTATCCTGCATTGTTAACGACGCTAATGGTCAATTTTACGATACGTATTAGGCTCAAAGGATTGTCTAGCCAATGCGGCGTCAGTAGAAATAATCGCTTTAGATTACCATACTAGATATCGCCATTGATATTATCTACTTAGCATTAAAGCGTCGTTACAGGAGCGCTATTTAATAGCTCACGTTCCTGATTACTTAACGTGTCATTAACTCTTAAAGGGTAATAATACTTTTCACGAAACTTGTGCAGTAACGACTTGAATTTTTATTGCGTACCATCGTAATTTATCGCATTAATACATACATTCTTTGTTACTTGCACTTTATTTATGGGCCTATCGTGCACAGGCATACGCAACGACGACTCGTACATTATCGATTTATTAACGTTTCATTCTTCGAATTAAAAATTTCTGCTCACGATAAATTACATCAGAAATGACATGATAACAGTGATGATAACCAACGAATAGATGGCGAACAAAGAATATTCGGCTTCGAAAGAAATTGCTCTCGACGATTATCGGCGTCCTGCAAGGATACAAGACGCGTAAGAACTCGGGGGGAAGAAAAAGACCGGGGGATCGGCATGGAATAGAAGGAAGAGAAGAACGGAGGGGACAGAAGAAGTAAAGCGAATTAGCGAAGGTATACGACCGAAAAGTAGGCCACGATCGTTCGAGTAAACAAGTGCCTTGGCCGCGACTCCGGCCAGCTTCAACTTCCTCGTCTTGGTCCCGCCGTTCCTTTGCCGTGGCCTTTAACGAGCATAGAGGCGCGGTCGGCATCAAAATTATTGATATCATCGATTAATAGATCACTTAAAAACTGAGCTCGAAGCTTAGATTCACGTATCTCTATGAGCAACAGACCACTATATGCGACTTGTACAATACGTGCACTTGCTATATACGTAAATCATGCGAAAAGCATTAAACTGCGTATAACTTTAAATCAATAATCGATATATATATTAATTCCTGTAGTGACTTGATGTAATAATGTAATGAGACTTCAATGATGTTCATCGAATAGCGGGACGACAAATATATCGTTACGTTGCCACAATCAAATTTTGTTTGAGGGAAATTACATGGTTTAAAGGTACCTGAATAATACCTAGATGCCTTTACTTTATATAAAGGATGCATTTTATTTTTATAGCGATTTAAAATCTAGCTTGACAACTAAAGTTTATTATGTCAGTCTGGACATTATCCGCTCATGCTCGATATACCTACCATGACATCGCAGGGACGAATATAGATACTTGGCGCCCCTAAGCGTGGAAAACGCTTTTTGCCCCTTACGTCGCGATGACTCTACACCGTATTTTGTAGATAAAATACAAAAAATCTTTACATCGCAGGTTTATTTCGGTGTACACGTTCAATTATATCCTCTTTTGACTCATGTTCCTCTTACACTTCCACTTGCTCGTATATATAAATGATATGTTGGTTTTTCAGTACCATTATACAACACCAACTTTGCTCTGAAAGACGAACATGTCATCTAGAAATATTATTTCTTTCAAGTAAATGCATGTAATTCAATGCAATAAAAAGTCCATCATTAACCTACGTTCCTACTATCGGTATATTTAAATCACCGCCAAAGTGAGCTAAGTTTATTTCCGTACGATAAATTCAAGTCTGCCGGTGTAAACATCTGCCTAGTCTGTTTAAGTCTAAATACTGCTCCATGATTGGTATCTTCTCTCCGCCTTTTTCGCCTTCCATTCAACCAAACTAAATTATCCCAGATCTTCGGTGTTCGTAACATAAGAAATATCGCGCGTCGGTTGAAAAATTATTCCGCAGCGATGGCCAAGATTCAAATCGAAATCATCCGCGTGGAAATTTTAGTCTCTTTCCGCCACACTGTCGTGGCGATCCGCAGTGCGGCTCGTCGTTTCGTTCTTCGGCAAGGGCCGCCAAGGCCTGAATACGGCCCTGATGACATCTCGCGGGAGAACGATTGTACGGCAGAATCTTTTGCATTTCGCGATTTCGATGCGCGATCTCGGCAAGGAAACACCGCGCTACCTCGTGGGCAAACACGTGGATCGTGTTCCTGAGAGTGTATACTCGGCTCTTACGCTCACCGATCACTCGCTTTAAACGTGATCTCTCTCTCAAGATCAAGGCCCCGCGATATTAGCATGATTGCTGCATAAGAAAACAATCTGGGTTAGTGCGGCGCGTGCACGGAGACGCATAAGAACCGAACCGACGCACACGTGAAGGAAAATACGAGTGCAAAGTGCTGTTTATAAATATACGGACAAACAGTAATTTTACATGGACAGTCTATAAATACTGTAATAAATAATTTCGCCAGCAATATGACTATTTTGTCGAACGAATGAATATCGTTGCTGGAGTTATTCGACAACAGCATGATGATATTTATAACATAATATAATAAACTGAAATTTGTAAAATAGATAGAAATACTGCTTAGATAAACAGCCTATTAACTATTAATATTAACTAATAGGTGTTCCTGGCCGATAGTATAATATTTATAAAACAGTATAATATACCAACCGAGAAAATATTTAGAAATTCTTGCAGTAATATGCGAAAACTTTTTAAGTGTCCGTAAATTTGTAAATCTGCGTCTGCGTATATGAAGGATTATTTCGCAGCAAGCGCGCATTTCCAAATTATTAGTTAGTAATTGACCGAGACACGTGCGTGATTATGGAAATCCGTTTGAGTGTAAGAAAAAGCTTAATGCTCGTGACTAAAAAGGAATGCGATGTATCGATTCTATCTTATTTTAATTTTCCTTATTTCCCATTACGATTTACCGATACTTTATCAACCCTAACCTCTTCAACCTTCAATCAACTCGCATTGCAGCTTATTATAGAGTATACTGCAATATTGTGGAAAGTAACATTTGAATGCCTGCAGTTGATAAAAGATCAAAGAAATTCTGTTCGTAGGAATAAAACACCGCGTGTAAAAATACACTCGGTCACTTATTTCAGAGTATCGATGCCAAAGATCGGAGCAAAAGGGACAGCGATACAAAAAAATAAAGACTTAAGAGAAGGTTATTCGCCAACCCACCTCGTAGCCAATCCTCCATATAACCAAGTACCTACGGATATTCGGTACTCGTGTTAACGCGTGCACATTTTTTTTTCGCATCGTATTCTCAAACGCGGGCAATCGAATGCCGGCACCGGTTCGGCAGATCGAGCAACCGATTCAACTCGTACACATATATGAGTCAGTAAGACGTTCGCTCCGTATGCCGCACCTTGAACTGCATTTTGCATTCCACACTGCGTTACATTAATAAACGGCGCATTCCTCAGGGACCGCGACTACCTTTCTCGCAAGGTTAAGACCTGTCCTAGCAACGAACTCTTTTCCACTCAAAGTCCACGTGCCCGATCAACAATTCCTCCTGGATGAAGTATTTTACAGTCACAGACCAGAAGAAATGTTATTTCTGATGCTTTAACAGTACAAAATCAATCTATCTATAACCACTGCTCTGCATTAGATTTACAGTGACGGACAGAAACATAGTCGTTTCGTACGATATATAGCACGATTATTTTTCAATGATATATCTTATTATTATATATCGTAAAACACACTCTTCTCGATCTTTCGACAATCTACCTACGCTCTGTCCGTTACTGGTTCGAATAAGATTTCGAGTGACGGATGAAAATAAAATCGCTCTCCCTGTCTACCTCACTCGTTCAAATTAGATTTAAGGTAATCGATGGAAAGAAAATCGTTCTCTCCGATGAATGGTAAGATATACCCCGTGTAGGTCCGTCGGAAGGGCTCGAATTCCGTGAATAAAATGAGGCGGCTCCGGTAAAATCCTTTCGGTAACACGCCACGGTGGTGTATCAACATGGGTGGAGAACGGTGATCTTGATCGTGGATACGCACGGACTCTTCCACGTGCGTGTAACTCTTGGTGTCACACACGGAGAAAACGGTCAAGGCCACCGTGCATGTAGATGCTCCGTAAGGAGCAGCTAGAAAGCAGCTCCCCGGTGTTTTCCGATCGCCTTGGCTAGACTCGACCTTCGCCAGTCGCCACGGTGGACTTGCCAGAGGAACGACGATACATCTGCAAATGGCACGAGGCTCGAGTGTGTGACGAGTGCAGCTTAACAAAAACGTATAAACCCGCGTCCGAGTGCTCGGGTCACGTCGACTTACGGTAAATCCACGCACTTAGTGCAAAGAATTGGATTCTTACATTGTTACCAGTCATTCGCCAGACTGGAAACCGATCTGGAAAAACTATGCTTTCGGAAAGGGAGATGACGAAATAATAATGTACGATAAGAAATGAAAGCAATGTAACATAATAGGGTAAGGGATAATAACCAACTAGACTGGTCTCGATAATTTTCATTTATGGATGCTTGGAGTATTGTAAGTGTATTAACGGTACTCTTTATCTACAAAATGCGGAAATGTTCGCGACGATCGGGAAAGATACAGAGCTGTATTAGGTGTATTATTGTGCAACTAATAAAGCGGTGCTCAACAATTTTATTTTGTACATTGTTGCAGCATTACAGGTATATTGGCGACAAGGTTGTAAAGTTTTCGATAAATTTAAATTGATTTCCAGATAGCCATTTTCTCTGCGCTTGCGCCAAAATATTTGTACATTTTATTCGAAATAATTACATTTCTTATTTTAGCACGTTCGTCATCCGCATATTTTCTTTATGTATAATTTTTACTTACATTTTTCTTTGTACAGTGTTCATATTATCTTTTACTTTTACTTGCAATTTTTCTAAGATAAGGTTCTTACTTTATGAAATGCAACAAACTCGATAGAATTCAATGAGACGGTCGATGAGGCGTCGAGTTAACTTACAAAAGCTATGTAAAACGTTACATTTGCATACCTATACCGATTGTTCAAACATTGTTCTTATTTTTTTTCGACACCTGATCTAACTCGTGAACTTACCAGTTTTCCGCGTTTCTTAAACTTTTGAGTAATCCTGTACGTGTGCAGTCAACAAAATCACTACGTGGCAGGCATAACCACGCTGACGTTCTTTAGTAAGACCTGACGAGTTATGCGAGCAAGACAACGGTCATAGGTAGGCCTAGAATTACGTCTTGAACACGAACGAACTTGGCCCAAGGAACGGGAACGAAATGACTGCCATTACACGCCTGCCGGCTCTTTCTGTCAGCGTAACGCATCACATCATTGTCAAGGATCCGCGGTGCATTTATAATGAAATATTGCACGATCAGCCATATGTTAGATATTAATTCACGCAACAAATTTTAGTTTATATTAGCGTACGGAAATGTATTAAAAGACAGCGTTTCAGAACTGTGTATATATCATTTTACTCTAAATTATTATATCATAAAATTTATACTCTTAAGATTATGTAAATATATAAACATCGTGAAATTATCAGGTAGATCGAATATAATATTACTTATATTAGATTAGATATATTTAACTTTATGAATTAACACCATGTAATGGCATATAATGAATATACCATGCAAATTGAATAAAGGGTCGAAGAAAAAGATTTTGGAAAAACCCGAGCACTTTCGAGCGAGATATTTGTCACGAAAGTGAACCCTAAGGATGCTTCTGACACAATTTTCTTGGGCAACTAGGTAATGGTCATAATAATATAGGCGCAGGTCAGTGTGCCAAATTTGGAAAATCGAAGGGTAGGAATTCTTATGGCCGTATCGTAAAACCTGCGCCAAGATTTCCCACCGATCGGCAACTCATACTTTGGTCAGATCAATGGTGAACGTGGCAAAATTCCAATGTGTCGGGTATAATCCTTCCAAGAATATGGACCAACCCCTGCCGCCATATTTATCCAGGTTTACCACCATAAGGGTAATCCACGATACATTTTCGACAGCACGAAATCGCCTGCCCTCTTTCTTTCGATACCCACGAGCTCCTATAAAATACGATCGCAAGTATCTCACACGACAGTCCAAGTTGGCTTCATTAGGGTCTGTTACCTACCTGACTCACTGGAGTCACGGCGTTTCTTCCCCCATAGTCGTATTTCCAAGTCGCAATTGCGTTTTTGTACTAAATTCCATAAATCGCAAAGTAGGCTTCAATTGCATGCGTCGTTATGCACGATTATGTATACAGTTAACGACGTCTCATAGTAAAGGAGACTCTCACTTCCATCCTCAAAAACTTTTTCACAAAATGCGGATCCTATATTATACCAATTGCATTATGCGAGATTATTATTCGCACGAAGCCCGTATCCAACAAAATACAGGTCCCCTCACGAAAAATTCAAACTCCAGGAATTATTCAATCCTTCATGACCCAGCCTTTATTTGGATCCTCTTATCTCACCATACCATAATACAATTTCCTCCCTTATCAGATTTTAAAAACGAAAATAATTTTTCCAAAGATCAAATAGACAAGAGTGCGATACGTCTGCTACAAAGCTATAGGGTAAGTAACCGATCTACGATAATCTACTTATCCAGACGAACAGAACGAATCATTCATATCACAACGTATAAATGGCGCGTTATCTAAAGGTCACCGTGCATTACACAGGGCTGAAAATAGTTTCTTTTTTTTCCCAAGAGATTCATGTAGGAATGCAAGTAGTACAAGGCGTACTTCCTCAGGCCGAAGACGCTATATTATATATACGCGGCTCTTGTGCAACCTTTCGAGTTTACTCCCTGTGAGAAAACAGCGGTCGCCGCAACCAAAGCCCTTCCAGACTTGGCAGAAAACCTGGCTGTGAGCCTGCCGCGGGGAAGCTAGCAATGCGGGGCCAAGCGAGGCGAGCTGAGACGAGGTGAAGCGAACCGGAGGAAGGGAACGAAGCGGCGTGGATACAAGAGCGTTGTTAGGTCATTGACTGCCGGTGGCCGCCGATCCGCGAGGATCCAAGGACAGCCGCTCCGACGCTCGCGACGTTGCTCTCTCTCTCTCTCTCTCTGTCTCTGTCTCACACACTCACTCACTCTTTCTCTTTCTCCCTCCTCCCTCCCTCCCTCCCTCCATCTCTCGCGCTCTTTCTCTTTCTCTCTCGGCCAGCCCCACCCCCCTCCCTTTTTCCCACCTCCCACCACCACCTCTTTTTGTACTTCTTCTAAAAGCCTTACCAAGTAAGTACTTATTTCACCATAGTAAAAATATTAACGTATTGTATACTTCCATGGCCGACGAGATATTCTGTATTTAAGGAAGCGAGCTCGGACGCTTGATTTGCGCTTTGTAGTTTCAACCAATAAGAATGGTCTGAGTAATGTAGAGTACGGCTGATACTGGTACGGTGGGATTAATCATAGTTGCGTTGTTGTGGAAAATTTTCTTATCATCAGGTGGACGTATTTCTCTTTCTTTCTCCGTCTCTTGCTTCCCTTCTCGACTGTGTTTCTCGTCAACGTTTTACATTACGTGGACTCTTACATTACGTCTTCCTTTTCGTTTGCCTCTTTGTGTCATGCTTTATTTTCGACTCTCATTTAACGACATATACGGTAAATAAAATGAGAGAAGCGGCTATGATTAATAGCAGTTTACCTGGCAATCATTAAGTAACACTTTAAATTATAACGTCTGCCTGTCCCGACTATTTTTAAACAGCTGGTTATTATACGAATATAATAAGATAACTTAAAAATAACTCTGGGAGAAAAAAATCTAAATGAATATATGTTAATATACTCGGACAAATAATTATAAAAAATCCGACAATTAATACGGTGTGGAGCACTGGCTTGTTATCCCGCCGTGTATCGAAAGGTTTAAATTATCTTATCGGCTTAAAGGCAACTTACCTGTATTTCTAAAAAGTGTAAGAGTCTTAGCTCAATAAACGAGTAAATAACGGTGCTCAGGAATTCATAAATGTAAATGAAAGAAGTGCCTGCAGAATTGAATTAAGTTTCTTAGCGCGTTGAAGAATGTAGCGGACTGGGGAGCAAGTTCAAGGAGAATAATGCCGCATGTAGTGTGTTAATTATGCTTGCCGCATTCCCCCGTAGAAAGAAATATAATAAGGATAGGTAATTAATCTGTTAGACAGCTCATCGTGTAAGAGTTTTATCAAATTCAACGTAAGAATATTAATTGTATTTCGTATTGCTTCATTGTCCAAGTGTGCGAAACATTTATAAAGCACAATGTCCCTTGCATTTTGATGTGCTTGAGTTTTGTAATAAAAAATTAAACATTAATTCTTAACCCGTATCTTGTAAAATAACAGGTTGTACGTGCTCGGTAAAAGGGATTATACGTATATAGTGTGGGTAAAGAATACAATATAACAGTTTTGAAACGGAATGTAAGTCTATGCAGTACTTTTCTTTGGAATATTATTCCCTTCTATTTAATAAATATTAATACTAAATATACTAAATATTACAGGAATGTGTGAATTGTTTTGTGTGCGTGTCTTAAGTTAATAAGTGAAATTTTTATCTATTCGAGTTGTTAATAATTATTTTCATTTTACAGATTGAAAAATGTCTTTATTGTCGCCGACGTTATATCTTTTTCCACTTCAATTATATTACTTGCATTTACGACACGGCTACAAATCAAGATTAATAAAAGAAAGAAAGACACTCTATGCTGTTGATGTATTCGATGCAAAAATGGAACCCGTTTATACCGACACGTGTCTTTTCTAGAATGCATTGAGGTCATGGGAAAAGGACTACAAAACAGGATTATGGGTATATATTTCGTGGTTGTGCTTCATTCGTGTTACACGCATTTCCGCTTCGAGATGCCCGCACAAGCCACGATTTTCCTCGTTTCTTAATAACACCGATGTCCTATTTTTTGATTACTTGGCTTTAACAAGTTCTATTTCACTCCAACTTTAAATCTCGTTATTGAAATCTTAATAATTTGTTGTGACGTCAGTAAATAAGTTAAACATAATTTGATTTCAAGTACACAAGACACAGATTTTACCTCGATGCTCGTTTTTTTATTAAAGCTTATTCACCAGCAGATGTGTTGTTCACGGGAATTTTTCCAAGAAACGGGCAAATGCAGGTCGTTGTATTAACTCTTTTACGTGAACGTTCCGATGAAAAGCATTTTGACGGAAGTATTTTCAGGGGCGAAAAAGGGGTTCGTGAATGTTGAATGGTTTCGTTTTCTATGAACCTTATGGTCGTCCGTTGAATGGATAGAAGCAGTATCGTGACTAGAAGAACCAGATCAGTTTCGTGAGAAAGAAAATCTCCGTTAGTTCGAACACATCGAAAATCTACCCTTCTGTGAAGCGTTCTCGATGGCGACACGATAGTTGCTCCCTATAATCCCTCTGTTTTACACTTTATTCTTGGTTAGCAAAAAGTAGCTATGATAATATTATGTAACACGTGCAATACTTATATATTAAAACGCACGGTTAAGAATATATACGTTTGCTTTTGATTATTTCTAAATCAGAAGTCCGTTAACATCGTAGAGTCTTGAAATATGGTCAGGATTACGACACCCGCGGATTAGGTCCTGATTAAGATGGGATTAACCGAAATCCTAGAGTAGGATTCAACGGAGATACTTTGAACAATAACATCGGTTGGTGGTGACACGGGTAATTTATAACGTTGCTACGTCGGAAATCTTATTTGACAAACGATCGTTTCGACGCAAACCATTTAGGATCAATTCTTAGGACCGTGCTATATCTTAACCCTTTAAGTCCCTGAACTTTATTTCCCTAATAGCCAACAATGAGTGGTCAAAGCAACGAAGAAGGCGATTATTATTTCCGCCAATCAGTAATTCGAGCTCATTATCCCTCATTACCCTGATATTCATGAGCACATAATCACTGTATTGTTGCCGTGCCCGATAATCGACGGAATATATTAATTTTTACATGACGCAACTTCTTCGGACTTGATCTTCAATATATTGAAATCGCGTGTATGAGGTGATCAAATAATTTTAAGATGGCAGTTTTTATATTGACGTGCATTACGACTGGTTCATCGACGTGCAAAGATGATGGAAATCTAATGCAATCGCTCTGCCATTGCTCTGCGAACAATCTAGGACCTCTGGACAATTCTCGAAAAATTGCGTCACGGCTTGGCATCAGAAGGTGCCTTCCAGGAATTTATAACGGGATTTGATTTCGTCATTCGGGATTCCGCCGCTGTTCGTACGTGCCAGGTTTATTTTTAGAGCTCCGCCATCTTCCTCCTTGGTGCCGAGAGACAGGTAATTGATACGTACCCAAATTTGAACTAATCAGTGTTTACGCCGTAATAAAGAGTACCCATCGACGGTAACCATTTGGAAATAATTAACAAGCAAACCCAACGATCGAGCAGCAAAAGTACACATACCTTTACGTACTTACGTTTTATTAAACAACCAAGCAATAATTATAATATCGATCGAATAACGTTGCGAAAATTCTAAAGGCTATGATGATACGAAGACTGTGACTTTAACATCGAAATGAGTATTCCTTGTATTCCTATAATAACAATACTTTTAATTTCTTTCGATCTTCGTTGGTGCTTCTTTTCCTTTTTTTACATGGCGAAATCTTTAAAAGGTATCCTGTCTCCACTCTCTGGGGATATTCGACGAGATGTACTACCCTAAGATGTTAGGCGACTGGTACATTCAATCCTAACCTCGACGGACTCAGCGACAGGGTAGTGTCGGATTCTTACGCACTAAAACCACCACCGTACAATCCTTCCAGGACGCGTGTGATCGAAGGAAGAAACTCAGGGGATAGCCATAGCCATTACTTCCTTTCGTACGCTTAATCTTGGCCCCTCAGCACCCTTAAAAATAGTAGGAGCAGAGGGGAGAGACACCTTTCTTCGCGTTCCCCTCGAGCTATCGCCGCGAGATAACGACGCCTTCCTCTGCGGAGAATCGCGTTTGGAGAGTACTGCGCATGCGCTTGCAATACCATTCGCATCCCTATTGGTAGTGTTTAATAGGCAAACCAGGGCTGTGTCTAATGTATTATGTTAATTAAAAATGTCTGTTTGTGATTGGTCGACTGTGCGGATCGAAAATAAATGGAGGAAAAAGGCTTGCAGGACATGTTTCGGGTTCCGTTCCCTATATTGGGATCACAGGGAGAGGTATAAGGTTTTCTGCCAGAGTGGAAATCCCTCCCTCGGCTCCATCGATTGCCAAGGGTTTTCCCACAAGGTGTGCCGATGGGATGTAGAACAGAAATATCGAATGTACGGTAAGGTGCTACTGAGCAGTGCAGGATACGGGAGGATAAGTGGAGCCACCTGTCCGTCTCTCCCACGCTCCTGGACCGATGGCTGGATGGATGGATGGTCCCTAATATGAAACCATAAGGATCCGAATGAAGGGAACGAAAAATGGATCTTCCACCCTAGCTTCTCGTCCTTCACCTGCGGCCTTTCTCTGTCATTTCTTCATAACAAAGAAAAAATCAAGGCGGGAGAAGGAAACCACTTCTCCGCTTCCTGAATCGATTGAATTTGGATCAATCGATGATCGTATTCTGGTCTGGAAATCCTTTGTGAGAAATACTGTAATGTGGGATATTTCTTACATTAATTCTACTGTTTATCGAAAAATTATCAATAATCTTATATATATATGTCTACGAACTTTTATTTTTTATTCAGATTCAAATTATTCAGAATTTGATTGATTTCTGATTAAAGTCCGAATTTAATGAATAAGGATAAATAATTTATCATATTCTCATCTCTTACTGAAATGAATCTTGCGTGCATCGCACACTTGGTACTTATTTTCAGAGCCGGCAATCTTTTGTCCTTGCACTCAATATACTTACATTTCTTTCTATCTTATTTGTCCTTGTCACATTTGGCGTTTATTCTCATTGCATTGAAATCTTTATATTCGCGACAGTGATATCATTAAATCTCATATGTCCTACACTTAAAATGTATGAGTGAACAGAGTTGACGAGTGGATAATAATTTTTAGGCAACGTTGAGGAAAATTACATTTTTATATCGTATATTATAATACAAGATCTTGAAATAATAACTAACGATAAACTAAATACTTTATCGCTTAAAAAGCAGAACTATGTTTTATGAAATACTCCTGCTGCGATTGAAAATATTTGCTCAGTCTAGAAACTGGCCTGGTGGCCAGAGTAGAGCGTAAACCTTTAAATGACCATTTCTCATCGTCCAATATTTGATTTGTGGTAGATACTTGAGACGGTCAAGTGCAAATAATTAAAACAAATTTTCTTTTTTAGAGAGTAAGTATTTAGCATTATATCATAGAATATCTGAACTATTACCAGCTTAAATTTACTTCAATTTTATGCAAGTGTCGTTCAAAGCAAATAAATTATATTATTCTTTGTTGAAAACTTTTAACCATTAATTGTGGTTATTTATATGGAACTTTCCAGAGTACGCACGGTAACAAATTGAATTCACGGAACATCAATCTTTCGCAGCTGTTACGAATTTCACGTTTCTCAAATAGGCACACCTACCTGCTAAATTGGCCCATATAACGTTGGTCTGGCCAGGATACAGGGCTATAAAACGTAATTTTTCAAAGTAACTTCTTGGGCTAGCCTACACTTTGAAAATACGGTAAAGGTATTTTTAAGCCTTTCCTACTGTCCGTAACGGAATCGGCGGTTTTTTTCGACAATTTTCCCATGGTAAGGAAATCCTCGAATCAACCAGTTGCAAACCCTTTTTTATGGAGGGTCAACACTTTGAACTGACCATAATTGGCTACCTGAAGGAGAATTGCTAAAACGTAAAAGGTTATTGCGCGTTTGCCACTGAGCGAACCGATGCTCAAAAATCTGAGACAAAAGATATCGTCATAAGATGACCAAACGCAGCTGTCTGCCATTATCGCGCGCGCACGTATATGTGTGTAGAATCTAGGTATTATTTGCATGAAATGCGGATTATTAGTGTGCAAAAAATACCAAGCATGACGATTTTTTGTACGTTTTCTTAATAAATCGCAGGCATAATTATTGATGTAAGCTTGTGAAAAATCGTAATCGTATCACATAACAAGTAATAAATCATTATTTATACCTAAAGAGATCATCCACCATACGAGAAACAACTGAATAACAATAGTAACAATTAATATCATGTTTTAACTTAATTTGCTTGGACAACGATACAAACTTTACAAACTGCAAAAAATTGTGAAAATGACATCGAAAATACGGTGATCAATGAAGTTCTAAGACTTCTTAGAAGAGTTCCCTGGAAGAAAAAAAGGGTTAATAGAAAAAGTTGACTCCACTGATGAGCTGCTATGTATATTTTTTTAAGTTTGTCGAAAAACCTTTGGATAATGCCGGATGCTAATCGATGTATCGGAAAAAATTCTAGCAAAAACGAGGCGGTACCTAACCGCGGACATTCCTTAAGAACGGTTTGAAAAACTTGACCGTGCGTTTAACTTTGAGGGATTATCTTAAGCTGCCGATTCAACGAAGTGGTTTATGGTGTGTACGAAGGGTTGAAGTCAGTGAAATTTAGAGATTACCCTTTCAAGTCTTTGACTGCACCTTTTGCCGTGGAGAATTTTTTCCCTTGCGGAATAAATGTACAACTCTGAGGTCTGTCGTAAACAGAAGATTGAGAGATAATGTCATTTGCTCAAATATCCTGTCAAGTACCTACAAACACAAATACAACAAATCGTATACTTTTCCATAGAGACCAATTTTTGCATAAAAGTAGTATAAACGTAATTTTTACTTCCATTTTCATATTTATTATAAGATCGTAAAATTTGTCATTCGATTACTGAGCATTAATAATTCACTTATATGGTGCAAATAATCGTGGTTAATAAAATCCTATGAAAGTCTAAATAATGATTTTGCTAATAGAAGAGGATAATGAGGGTTGTAACATCAGCATTTTATGGTTACTTACATCTCAGACGGGGGATCAGAAAAAACTTCACTTTTTAAGCTGCCCAGTGGTCAAATCTTGTTTCCAGCTTCTTCGGTGTATTTATGGCGCACCTGAAGGGTTAAACAACCTGAAGGGTACCTAATATTACCGAGTACTGACAGCTCAAATATTATGCTATACATCATAGTCTGTATATAGTTTTATTTCGATTTTTCGAAATTACCCAAAATCTGTACAAGGCGGGGAAAAAACAATCCGTCCTTTAAACGTTAAATGTCAAGAAATCGATGATTTTCCGCCAAGGACGTACAATCCGTGGGCCACTTCGAAAGTTGGTAGCTACAAGCCATCAACTCTCCTTACCCTTTCCCCCTCCCAGGTTTTTCAATGATATACTAAATTTAGCCGTGAAAGGTAGGCGAAAAAAGGTACGCAAGGCGAAAGGATTAAGTCGAGTGCCATGATTTTAATGACGGTCCTGTTTTTAAAGGATAGGGCAAGAAGGGACAGACTGCACATTTTTATGAACAATGAAACGTGCAGCAGTGCTGTACGATGATTTATTCTGGCCAAATGTCTGCGAGGGTTCCCCTCGAATGGATTCGGTAAATTGGCTAAGCTCGATGTGGGCATTCCACGTGATTAGGGCGATTATTACTTTCCGGGAATTGCTGCGCATAAACATCAGCTTGCATTTAATTACCGCTATTTCAGAGAAATTGCATTAGGTGCCACCTTACCAGTGCAATTATATTATTAGATCTGGTGTCTGTAACTATGTTCATTTATAAATACGTTGCTGTTATGCATATAAAAATGTACTTTAAATAGGATAGCATTAGAACAATGAAAATAACCAAAATAATGACTTTGTTACTGTATATTAAATTTTTTTAAATTTATGCCGATACACATATACATTTGAAGATGTTTCATAAAAATCATATTATAAAAAGAGTATGTATACGGCGCGTTTGATTTGGACTCCTGCATGCAATTATTCCACTCGGTATAGTTTGTTTAAAGAAATCTTTCTATTGATAAGGAACTCCGGGAACATTGTTTGAAAGAAGCAATGTTTTAATTGGAGAAGAAATATGTCTCTCTCTCTCTCTCTCACACGAGCATACGCGCGTATGTATGCTGAAAATTATTACTCCATACAATTTTCTTTTCTTTTACACAAAATCATTTCTCTGCTTATGTGAAATTCTGGATATGTTTTGCATCCTTATCAGATAAACTTGCATTACGGAAATAATACTGTCTATACGTAAAAATATGTCGGTACGGTGGTTGGTAATTCTAGTGTTAAGAGCGCGGTCGCGTTTGACGGTGCAGAATGTATCCTTGATCGTTGCCGCTCGTTCGTCGTCCTGCAGGCCGGTTCACTGACACCATGTACCGTCAAGGAGTCCAGCACTGTCAAGGTCCGCCGGTTCTACTCAATGGCGTCGGCCTGTCACGCAATTTACCTACGGTAATCGACACGCCTCACCGCGAAGGACGCTTCTTCCGTCCTTATATTCAGACGATTCCTTCTTTAATATCTAATGCGTGTGTATATATATATATATATAATTTTAAGTTCACGTATATATTTCACTAATCGACGCCCCATCATGATTCACATTGTCAGTGTCAAAATATCTAACCTTGGAATAAAAATTGTGATCGCTGAATAAATCCATATTGGAAGTATTATTAGAGTCAAAATACAAATAATCGTACTTGTCACGCCTCGATTTATGAAGCAACTTTCATAAATCGCTTACGGCCTGCAGCTTATATTCCAGTAACGCTTCAAACGAGACGATGAGCAATCGAAGAGATTTCTCGCAGATGTATTCCTTATAACTAGAAATAGAAGAATAGATCAAGGATTTATTGGGTTTGTATGCAGAATAATTGCAAAGCATCGATAATAAAGAATATGTAACAGTTTGTACACCAGAATTGGAATAATGCAATGCTTAGAGAATTATAGCCGAAATGGGAAAAATATGAACTGATTTATTAACTAGTTCCACGACACCGCTATTGTCCCGCAAGTAATTATGACACGTATAGAACGGATTAAACATTGTAAGATCATGCGCGATAGGCATAAAGCGAATATGAAATGTAAAGTAAAAAAACGAAATCTAATTTTGCGGTCAACCGTCTGCATGGAACAGATGTTAGCTTTGCATTGAACTAGCGGTGCATTCGTAAAAGGAAATGTACCGTATACCGGATATCGAAGTTAAGGAGATTTTTTTGTTCACGTCTTTACTATGCGTTCACTTTGGTGTTGAGATCCACCGAGTTCCTTTTCCACGCTACCGCTTCACCAATGCGCAAAGGAAATCTAGAGTAGTTTCGTAATTGGTCTGCCTACGAGGAAAAAAAAAAGGGTCGGTCCCTTTTTAATATGGGATGTTTTCCACCCCCGTTTTCCATATGGCGCAACCCTTTTCAGGATCAAAAAAAACTCTGGCAGGGATATCCGCAGGGCCTGGGAAATCAAACCTGCTTTTCGCGGTATAAAATTCATGAGAACTCATCAAGATATTTCGACTTTATAAATACTTATAACAATTATCATCCCTCTTGCGCCACCTAACTCTATATCTCAAATGTTTCTTTTTCTTACACGTTCGGTGCGACGTGCATCGTATAAAGATTCTTCGAAATAAAGGATGAAAGTGTTAATGGCTCATGTCTGTTTCAAAAGAATCTACAGCCGCATAGACGAGGAACATTACGTGATACGATGCGTGTAATGCTGGTACAGTTCTTTTTGAATTCCTCGCGCGCGTATCCCGCTGCGACGATAAGTCCGCCAAGATTCGAGATAAGTATAATCGCATGCGCTGCACACTGTAAGTTACCTATCCTCGACCTACAAATACCATGCGCAATAATCTAGAACTGGACTAAGGCGTGGCACTGTAGCCGTAATTTTTTGAACTCCGGAGAAAAGCGCAAAACTACCAACGCGTAAATACGTTCAACGAATATTCAACCTTAGATATCGATATTCTAACTCGACTTTCCGGTTCATAGGTACAAGCTCTTTCCTACGGAGAAACCTCGAAATCCGTACCTCCAAAGAGAGTGTTCATACACGCTGTCAACAGCAATGTCAATTATTCACTGCGCAAGGAGACGCACTATTCGAACACTCCATATTACTCAAACCTATTCATAACATAACGCAACATAACAATATTCGTCCTATTACACTATCATAGGGGGAAAAAAAAAGATGATTTACTAGAATAAAATCAGTGCAATACCTTATGTTATATACCTACACTCGCTTTATATGCACGTTCAAGAAAAGTAGAAAAATCCCCATCGCGCATTGTGTTAGAAACGGCGGAGTGGGAGTCACCGAGGGATAAACCCCTGGTGCAGGTACTGCAAGTGTCCTCCGGCGAAGGTCCAGGCGGAAGCCACCGGTAACGGCGCGGGCAGTCGGCGATTTAAATCGTCCCACACATAGCATATTGTTCCAGACTTATACGATCGGTACCGCAAGTTCCAGAGACACGACTTACTTAGTTCACTTTTGCTGCTTAACGGTAAATCCGTCAGGAGTCAGTGAGTCAACGAGTCAACGGGGGCGCGCGCGAGTGCGAGCGTTCGCTCACGGTCCCCACGCACGCGGCCAATTGCTCGAGAATCGATCTCACTGCGTGCAAGTATACCGGCGTACACGCACTTCGCTCAGCTTCTTTTCCTTTCTTGTCCGTTACGCACACGCACCCACGCACACGGTGATGCAACGCTTACGCGTCGTCCATTCTTCGCGCACCGTCGTCCTTCCTGCCTTTTCCCCATTCTTTCCGCGCTCTTTCGCTCACCCCTCTTCTCCTCCTCTTCCTACGCCCGTCATACACTCTCATACCCGCTCTCACACCCTTGTATTTATTTTCGTTCGCTTCCTTAGCCCCTTCGACCCTTTTCGAGGCAGGCCTCGCGACGTCGATCTTTGGAGATGCACGAGAAAGGCTCCGTGAACCGATAACATTTCGTCTCGCGAAATCCTCGAATCGCTGAGAAGTGAGAAGGAGTCGATGGTGGATTACGTTCCCCTTTCCTCCGCGCGAAAATAACGCCAAACGACACGAGTAACTTGACTTTCAAATCCGATCTAGGCGTTTTCCATTTCACCATGCTCTTGCAGAATTTCCCCTTTGGGTTGTTCGCTTTTCACCTCGGTCAATGAATGCATATATCCCGCACTGACGCGGTTGCGTCGGCAGTTCACATGCACTTTCAATTCCGCGTACTGATTCCACAATGATTATATTACCGTAGATGAGACGTTGACGCGTGCCAATGAGATGCGCCGGATTGTGTCGGCTCGCTATCTCACTTCGGTTTTCGGGTAACGACCAACCTAGTGTTTTCGCGGATATACTTTATGGCGTCTGCTTCTTTAACGCTGGAACTAACGACTGTTATCAGGACATATCTATTGTAGATACACTATATGTGCTCTTGAAAGAAGGAAAAGTCTAAGATAATAAGTAATCAATGCAATGATATCGACATATTTATTTTGGGATAAAGAAAAGTCTTAAAAAATGTACCATTATATATTTCCGGATTTTCTGGAAAAAATGATGACTCATGTCTCGATATTTTTAACCTAAAGATCTCTTCGAGAGTAAATTTCTTTGATCCTCATTTATTTCTTTGTGCAGCGTCTGTTATCAATCGAAACTATCTCAGTACGCGGTATAATGATGATGAGTACCTACGTCTCTTTATATGCTGATCCAGTGTGCAGGATGTCTAACTCAAGATGAGCATGCAAATTACTCCTGTGATTATTAAAAGCAGGAAGAATAGACTAAGGGGGTTTTAATACGATTAGGAAATTTGAAGAAATCTTTTTATTAGATTTATAATTAACGAACGATAGTTAATCACGAAAAAGTACAATGTTGGGTTTGTCCTTGTGACGGAAATTCTTCTACTTCTTTTTTTTAAATAATCGTTTCAATCCGCGCGTAGAACGGTGGATATTTTGCACGTGACTTCAGCCGCACAACAGGTGGCTGCAGAGAAGTATCGAGAAGTGTCTAGCAAAGTGCAACGTCCGAAAGCAATGCGTTTCTTCTTTCGTTCCTTCATTTAGCTATATCGCTTCCTATTTCAAAATATCTTTAACAAGAATACTGTGCATTATTACTACCGTCCGTTCATAATAAGAATAGACAACTTGATTTAACAAATCCTAATAAAATTCCAATGATCGTGATATAAAGAATATAGTGTATGACACTTTTAACATAGAAGAAAACCAACACAATTATACTTCGATACGTAAGATTTAAATATTTGAAGTACAAACTAATAAAATCTCATATTAATCCTTTGAGTGCCAATTTTAACGCTTCTTACTTTTCCAAACACAAATTCCCGAAGTTCATATGTCCTTCGAGATGTTTCTAGATGGTATACAAAAAAACATCAAGGTACCATAAGCGTTAAAACGACAAAATAATATATCAAGAGGGTTAAAACAGAAATAAAAAATACAGGTTCGACTTGTACTGATAACCAGTATTATGGAGTTTGTCGAAGTTCGTCGAAGGGACAGGATTCGAGCGAGGGCCTGCGAGAAGAGGTGCGCGACCCAATTTCCGGACACGGACGTGCTCGTTCCCCTTAGAGTGACGCAACCCTCCCGTTGTGCGGCACTTCGTATCCCTTGGTATCTCTTTCGCTCTTGGTATTTTCGTCTTACGATAAAAGACCGCGTTCGACAAGGATATGGTGATTAGCAGCGATGTCAAAAAATTTGAAGTAATGCCATCCACAATAGCACGCATGGTTGACAATTCGCCATGGTACATTTTTAATGAAGATCTTCGAAACGATCGAAGTTGATATAAATATAACAAAACTGGAGAACCATCCGAATAATCCAGTGAATAACCTCAATAATAACCTTAACCCTATATTACAAGAAATTAATGTAAAATGGCTCTACACATCATCCAGTAAAAAAGTATCTACATATTAACCCTACCAAAGTAACGAAGTAACTTAACCACTCCTCTACACCTCAAAACAAACTACAAACTAATAAGCAAAGGAAATTTATTACACTAATTGCACGTCTCTCATAAGCGATTGGTATAAAAAACTTTAGCACACTGCGGTATCATTTTCCAGAAAATCAAGGTTAAAGTGACGTCAGAAGAGTTACGATGGTGTAGCAAATATGCAGAGGCTCGTACTTCCACGCGGGAGATCCGAGTTCGAATCCCGCCAATCGCGTCTCTTTTTTTTTCTACGCGATACGTACACTTTAATCCTATTGGTTCGGAATCTATTTAAAAGCAGTAGCTCCTAGGCGAAGTAACCCTAGCGAACGGTGCCTAAAATGAATTGAACACGAAATAAAATGGACGCCAGCAAGCCTCTTCCTTCGAATGCCAGGCTGCGCTACGAAGTAGGATGATACGTATTCGTACGGCAGAAATTCGATAACAGACCTTCCCCGTATGCCACGTTGTAGGTGTGCAGGCGCGAAACGCGTACGTAGAGGCGGGCAAGCGAGCGCGTGTTCGGAAGGCTGCACAGGCCGTGCGAGGCTGAGAGTGGGTTCATCGGACGCCGGCGGCCGCGGATTTACCGTTACGTCTTCTTGGCGAAACCCAGAGTCCACCAGCGCCGGTTCTTTCCTCTTTCTTCTACTCCGCTCTCCCTCCATTGCTACAGCTGAATACCAGCCCACCGACCGGGAGATTCCTCGGTAAGAACCGGAAGCGGCAGCGTCTAGAGAATGACGCCGAGGAAAGTCCAAAGTTTGTTGATTCTAGAGGTCGACGAACGATCTTTCCCTTGAGACGAGTCGATGACGAGATCTGGCCTCGCCTCGCTAGAATTACCTGCCGCGATTCGGCGTGTTCTCCTTTAGTTTCAGTGCCTATCCTGTACGCGCTAATCTCACGGGTGTGGGCTAGTTCGGAATGAGCAATTGGGATGTCGTATTGCACGGACAAGTATAATGCGGAAATCGATCTATTCGATGGGCACTTTCTGCGCACAGCAACGTTTTCGTACGGCTGGCAGATTGCTCGTTTGGATTATCGGATATACTCCGATCGGCAGCGAGTACATCGGCGCGTATGATTCGCTCCGGCATACATATGCAACCTATAACGTGGTTGTGAGTAATTTATTCGGAACGGTAGTTGATACCGTGGGAGGAGAGGAGGGAAAGAAAGAACAAGATCGCCGTACATTGATCGAGTCCGATAACCGACGGCAAAGCTGAAGGACGTGACACCAAATATCTGCGCGCATCTCTATAATTGTTTAATGCCTTAGGTGGGAATTATATACGACTAAGACTTCTTACGTACTTTATAGAATAATACGCATTTAAAGATCTGATATAGTGAATCTTAAAGTATAGAACAAATATGACGCGATACGCTTTACCAGTTCTTTATGTTTGTTAATCGGACCCAATGCCGTTGTCTTATTTTGTCAATGACGCGTATCGACGATGTTCAGAATACGCATATGTCGCATAATGATTATATACGTATAAAAACTCGAGAATACCCGGAATATATGATAGCTCGCTTTCGTACTTTAGAAAAATCGTAATCGCTGTATATGAGCGATTGGTCGTATCGAAGCATCTAATGGAGTTACCATCTAGTAGGTTCATTGGTACTTTGAAGGTCGTTGACCGTTGCACTTCACATGGTTACGTTCATAGTTTAATTGGTCTTACCGTTTCTGCTGGTTGAATTGGAATAAGGCAATCTTAAATTAACGCGAGGCGCTATTAATGCCGGATGAAAAATCCCTGGCATCAAAATTGGCGGTTCTTGGCGCCGGTGAGGCCTGACTTCCCCCGAGGAAGTGGATTCATACCGATAACCTTCGGGCAAAGATCGAAGCCGGCGTTGCGGATTCGCATAATGCCATGATCGATAGTGTAAGCCTGGAACGATGGCGGTTCCTGGCAGCTCTAACAAATCGGTGCCTCGTGCGTATCGACAAGTACCACTTCCTGGAATTATGATGTTCGTTGAAGCGGGACAAAGATACGCCGAGTGAGTGCGCCCTCGAGGAGAGGAAAGGAGGTACCGGTCTGACAATTTTTGGTCTCCTCACCAACGCCCATTTCTGAGGAGAGGAATGCGAAATGATCGATCCGCCATTCTTACCGTTTCAACGATTTGTACACATTTGAGAACCCCTTATTCAAATTTACGTATGTCTCGTGGTCAATATCAAATTAGGTTTTAAGCCACTGTCGTTTCATTGCGAATTGTGTAAAAAAAACGTTTCTTAACACTAGAGCTACAGACCCATTTAAAATAAATGCTCGATTGTTACTTAGAAGAATTGTACAATTTTTTAACCGAGTATTTATTAAAGATTTTCCACGATTTTATTGCGGTATATAGATCGTTATATTGATCTATAAATAGATGTATAATTAGTAGATCACTCTGTTGTCTTTTGTTAAGAATTCTAATGGTGGTTCCAGTGTTAATCAGTGCTTCTAATACATCGTGAGATTCTATTCGTCGATCAGAAATGAATTTGGTGTATAAGTGTTTAAAAGCGTCATCACCTGTGCAAAGTTTCCAGAATGAATTAATTTTTTTTTCATGATAGTTTAGTGGAGGGACGAAAGTCCGTGCGTGTTTTTCTTGGTACAAAGCAAAGGCCACCTGTACGAGCCCTCGTGCCTTCTACTTTACTTTCCTTGCGGTTCCGTTAAATACCCGACACCGAACGCGATCGCGAATCCAGGTGCGGAGGTCAACTTATGTCAGGTTAGGGTTCTGTGAGCTTCTCCTCGCCAACATAAACTCCGTCAGCCGTGCAAGCGTACGCACTTGTGCACGTACGATTTTTATGCGAAATCAAAAGAAATATTTATAATACTTTGAAAAGTCCGGACAACGGTTTAACCTTTTCGAGACTCCTGATATATACGTATATCAGTAAAAATAATAATAAATAGGAAAGAATCAATATTGCGTTAGGACTGATTTATAGTTGTACCGCAGTATGTACAATAAATATATTCCTGATTATTTAATTTTTAGCTTAGATGATTCCACTAATTTCAAATATGAGATTGACAAGTACTACGTATCATTTTGTGCATTTATAATTATGTCGTGTTGTTCTTGTATCCGAAGTGAGAAACTTAGTCCGATTTTCATGATCTTCCCACTGGACAAATCTCGATTTCATAATAAAGAGTAATAACAGAATCGGGACAAGCAACCAGTGGGTTGTAATACCAACACCTTCCTCACTGCCCTATAAAAATTCTGATATAATTTTCAATTTCAATGCACAGGGAATTCTTATTCGTGTCTCTTCGAGTTTGTTATGCAAGAAAAAGCAGTTTATAACATGTTCTCTTGGAAGCTGGCTTAAAAGGGTTAAGTCACGCAGTAAAGCACCGTTATCGCTGCCACACAAAATTTCCTGAAACTAGCAATAGCGTTTCGTCCAAAACATCGAATTGGTTCATTTACATTTTTCTTTGGAAAAACTAGCGCGTTAAATGTCTAAAAAACGTTTATCTAATGTAGCACGAGACTGCTTCTACTGCATACATAAAGCTATTCTTTGCTATTGGGGAATAACATGCTTTATAACGTTCTCATTCAATTCGACGTTCGAAGGAAGCTTAAATACGAGTATAAATGAATATGAAAGAAATTATTATTTAAATTTATTTAAACAAAAAATTAGACAAAACTTAGTGAATCGTATCCTTTTTTGTAGCATTCTTTTCTACTACAAGAACTTATTTTACAAATGTAAGGCGCCATTGCGTGTATAAAAATTGTACCTCATATGAAAAGTTAAAATATCGGTTCAAGATATTTATGGCAAGTTTGCGGAACCGATATGTCAGATTCTCTATACTAAGACTTTTAGGGTACTGTGTGGGACTCGTAGTTGAAAAGTCAGGATTTTTAATTTACGTTGTGTTTATGCGAGGATCGCAGAGTCAGTTGAATAAGAAACACGTGGATGTATTTCATACTTTGAGCAAAGCATTTTAATGTTGTAACTGCATACCTCGGATACATGTTATCGGGTTGCCTTCCGCGATTCTTGAACGGGAGGAGCAAACAAATGGACACCTCAAAGAACCGTTTCTCGCACGCTCGATACCGCTTGGTGGAAAGTGAAACCAGTTGTTCCGATTTCGATTAGGCTATCCTAAGATTTCTTAGGTTCCTTCATATCCTTATCCTCAGTTTTGCTGTCTATTAACATTGCATTTTCTTCCAACAAAGTTTTCTAACAGTATTCGGATAGCATTACGCCATTTTGGTACGATATCGGATAACACTTTAATCCTCCATAAATATTTTTAGTGCATACTTCAGTTTCGTCTCTACTCCCCACCGTGTTTTTCATGTTTTATCCAATGATATATTTTAATCGTGTATAATACTTCCTAAGAATCATAAATATTGTACAGAATCATGAAACATCCATGCGTACCATCTGACAATTTTTACGTGCCACGACGGTAAGTGAATGTTTAGTATGTCAAAAGATATTCACTATTTGCATGTTTATTTCAGGTTCAGTGTGAAACTAGGATAGACTTCAGGAATGTTCCGCAACAATAAAATGGTGAACCATAGAAACCACAATGTTTACGCTTGCATCGAAAATCTCAGAGGGGAAAGATGCGGCCAAGGCAAATTGATCGTTGGAGAAGATTTGTAGCTGCCCAAGAAACTTGCCGAAGGGTAAAGGTTTTCAAGAAAAATCATGCGAGTTCTGCTAGAACTTTATGTTGCCGAGTGGAACGGGAAAGCAAATTGAAAATTGGCATGCTGGTACCCGCCGATTTTCCAAGCGTTGTCTTTCAGCCGCTGCGGGAATTCGATAACAGACCATCGATCAGGCAAAAGGTGTCGTTAGACCCGCTTTCCGGCATCATTCTCTACAAAGCTTGGAAAAGATATCTACGCGTGCTTTGTGATACAAAGTAAAGACTCGAGTTCGTTACAAAAATGACTGATACTGGAGAAAATTTCAAATCTTTACCAATTTATTGTAGATTTCACTCGTTAACTTTTTGATCTCTGAGTAAATTAAAATTAACTGAGTAAATTTTTCTGCTCTCAGTATTTCACTGACCATATTGAAATGCCAGCATTCAGCGTCAAACGTGAAATAGTTTAAAAAGCGTTGATCTAAATCAATATAGCCTAGTATCTATAATTCAAAGAGCGTCTTAAACTGTAGTTTCAAATTTGCGCTGCTGTAACGACTACTCTTGACAATCGTGAATAAAGTGTATACGGAAAATCTGTATTCCGAACATCTTTCCTATTTCCGTTCCGCGATTACAATATTCGATGCCAAGAGCGAAATAACAAATGACACACAACTCTATTCCTGCGAAAAAGATACCACGGTTTGTTGTGGCACGACCTCCAGCCGAGTGGAAGATTTCCGCGGCTGCTACGGCCGATATAAAGCCTTAATACAATGAGAAGCAAAACATAGTGATTCCCCGTAGAACGGCAATAATTTTTCTCTCGACACGAAAATCGTTCTAGAGATAGAGAAGGTGGAGTACGGTCATGGGAAGAGACCATTACGACGAACGCGACTTCCTCCGCAGTGCAAGAAACGAGTCGAGTTTGCCGCGGGCACAGACGCGCATATAAGCCAGTGCGCATGCGTGTACGCCTGCACGTACACGTTCCATGAACGAACGAGAAGACCAGGTAACAGCGTTCCCGTGTTACCGGTCCGCGGCCACTGTAATTTATTTAATGTAAGCGGCACATCGTTGCACGCGCATGTCGTCCCGCGTGTGCGTCACGTTCACACGCACACATTCTTCCGTATGTGATCCGCCAGTACATTATGTATATTATGTACATTTTGTACTCTGTACTATCCGTATGTGTGGGTACTTACAGGTTGGAAGTGTGGTCCGAATGTCGGAATCGAATAAAAATATGAATTATAAAAGGTTAAAATTTCAAGCTCCATATATTATAAAAAATTAACATGCCCTATATACTGTAAAAAAACAATTCTAAGAAATTGATTATGGGGTTGTGAAATAAAGTTGTAAATATTAGACTTTAAATCAAGATAGAAGTTGTCCATGTAACTACGTATAGAGACGTACTTGAAAATTATTTCACGATCTGTAGAGAGCTATAGCACCGGCTTTATCCTTACCTTACCTCAAGGGTTTCTGTTGTATTTTTAGTGCACGCAAAGGTTAATTGATACGATGCCACGTGAGAACTGCTTTAATGAAAAAGGTCAAGATGCAATTTTAACATATTGAGAACAAGAAATATAAATTCGTAAAGTTGTACGTAAGTTCGATCAATCTCATAAAGTTGCGTCAAATGTTTTATGTGATCCTACCAATTATGAGGGGAAAAAAAAAGAAAGGAGAACCTGAAAAGTGTGGGTATTGGGTACTTGGCGACGCATGAGAAAAAAAACGAACTAAAAAAACTTGTACGCGATATTTAATACAACAATATATGTATATTCCGAAAGTTTGTGTGTGCATTTCACCATGCCCAAAAACACATACAATTATGATCTTCGCGAAGTTATCTTTCATCTCAGAATTTACGCTTAACTGTTACATGTAGGTGATATTATCATACCATATCCAACATTACTTGCTCCTAATTAAAAATTTGATTTGGCGATTAGAATGAACATGGCAGCCTAATCCAAGCTGAACGTTTTCAGCGTGTTAGTTTTTGGGTGTTATTAATAAATATAGATATGCATAACTAAGAGAACGTATGTTTTACGTACACACACAGGTATGTATAGGCGCGTGGATTTATATGCATCGGAAGCAGATTGGGTGCATTAATTACCACGATTATATACTAGCTTACGTTGTATGATTTATTCACGATAAAACGATAAAACATAATACGGATATTTTTCTACGAAACACGTAAACTTTAATTAATTCCAGTATTTCCCGTATACTTATGCATATGAATGAACATAAAAATTCTTGGTAAAAGGACTAGGTAAATTGTGGCAGTACGCACAAGAGTATTACTTACGTCTAAACCGATCCCTATAAAAAAAGAATGCGTTAGAATAGTGGAAAACAGGTACCATGTGTGTCTTCCTTTTACTCAATACAGGTAATGTTTTACGTACGTATAATAAAGTGTAAGGAGATCCTAAAAAGAAGAATAAATAAACAGACGTGGCTTTCTTAGAAAAATATTCTACGCTATGGACTAACAGTTAATTTTATCGTTAATTGTCCAACAAAACGATCTTGAAAAAAATCGTTTCCAGGATTTTATGAACGTTCATTCTTCCATCGAGTAAATATAGGTTTATGGCAGTTTCAAGAATTAAAAATTTAAATTACACCACTATGGTAGATTTCGAGTAAGAGCAATAAAATTAAACCTCGTACAGACGCGTCTTATCATACACTCGTGTACTGATATATCAGAAATGGAACCTCATATAGTTCAATGAGAATAAAAACAAAGAAAATACCCTGATTTTATCATCTATCAGATGTATATAGAGTCGATACGTAGAGCGTAGCGTAGCTTTGCAGGGGAACATTGCAACCTCGAGAAGAGCTCTCGAGGTGAGGCCAATGAATGCGCGGAGACGAACGGGAAGAAAGGAGAGACGCGTTCACGGTTCTGACCTCAAGAACTCCAAGAGGAGAGAAGGAGACAAAAAGCGAGAACGAAAGAGAAGACTCGCTTCAAAGAGGAGAACCAACGGTCTGCCGTGGATTTAGCATACGTGCAAGAGCGAGGAACCTTTAGAGACACTTCGTGTCTTAACCTCCTCTTTTTCGATCCTTCCCCGAAAAAAAAAATCTACGCGCTTATCATACAGCCATGGCAAGTATTTCGGCTAATAATAAAAAACCTTGTTGAAGAATAGAAATAGGCATTGTCAGTAACGATCAGTTTCGTCCGTCCTATTGGGCAAATCATCGTCAAAATTGAGGTCCACATTTAGCGAACACACCTTACCATTCATAATTTGACTCAGTCGAAATTACAAAACTGCGTGAGATAGGTGATCTTCACGAGCGTAAATTTCATCATTTGGAGCCCTTATCGTAGGCTTATCGATCCCTCGGCGTGCACGTCACGATGGGCAGCTGCGGCAAATTTCGCGTTCCCCGAAGCGTGCGTGATGCACGGTAGCACGATAAATCTCGGAGGGTAAAAAAATGGATGAACCGGCGATGTACCTGCCAAACGACTCGATTACCTGAGGTGGAACGGCTTAAGAAAATTACGTTGTTACAAGGCGCGCGCGAATGCGCACGCTCAAGCGAGGCCAACGCGCATACACACTCGCGCGTGCGCGCAGACGATGAGAGGCCTCAACGGAAGAGGCCCTTAATTGGTCAAGCCGCCACGCTACCGCGGGAAGTGTACGGGACCTAAAGACGTGTCTTCGTCGCGCTCGCGCGTTAGGAAGCGCACGCACGTACTTACTCGTCCATGCTTTGGCCGTACCTGGAAATGATTGCCAGATTGAAGGACGGTGAAAAGCAAAAAGGGAAAAGATGCGCACTGTTGGTGTAATTTATTTTTTGGAGGAAACTGACTCCCGCTTTGGGGGATGTCGATCTTCCTCTTCCGGAGAATCCTTCTCGGATTGCCATCGATCGCCTTGTCGGATATGGAAATAACTCTTGTGTGCATTGTCTGTCACTGATGATGTTAGCTTCGAAAGAAATATACTTCAAGTTGTAAATCATTTTTATCGAAGAATCTGAAGGAGAAGGTCAATCACTGCTAAACGTGTTTTATTTATTTTGTACTTAAAACGTTACTTGAGTAACATACTGTATGTGATTAAATAATAGTGAATTTATAAGGGCGTTCTTTAGCTATGATTGTTTAAAAGTTATGGTGTCTCATAGTATTGTTGGGTATTTATATTTAACTTCGTAAAATAAGAATCTTAAGTAAGATATTATTCTTGATATATTTATCTTGGCTTTATCTCTCGTGCACGTTAACATCTCAATCTTAAATCAAATACACTCATTTACACCACTTTTTTTGCTTGGTTATAATTCCTCGATCGTAATATTTATAAGAATTCGGTACGTGTCATTATAACACATGAATCGTATCTTACGTATGACAATTTTTTATGGTCGGCCTATGGCAACTAAAGCTCGAAAATATTACCGTAATTCAGGGATGACATAATGACAGTCCGCGACATGCATGAAGTTATGAAAAAAAGGCCAGATCTCCGCGGACAGCAATGTCGTCTTTCCGATTAGCGCATCCGCTCTTTCTAACTAAAGTTACGTTAACGGTATATCAACTTGTCTGAGTTGTTACTAAGAAATCGCCTCGTCGGACAAAGTTAACCTTCTTCTGGGCGCTGAAGTTCCCCTGATTTCAGCACTTGTACCTTTCTTGCATTCTAAATAATGAAATCTGGACTGCACATAACACTTTTGCCCTTCCTTATCTTGCACCAATACATTAGTTGCAAAAGGTTTGAAAAAACGGTGCTTATGAAAAGTTACGCGACAGTCTGTTATGCAACAATTCATATTCCTTTAAACCACGCAAAACTTATGCAGGCACGAAACTTTTCAACGGTAGTCGATAATAATTTTTATGAAATAAATATTATTCTTATGGCCCTCTATTTTCTCCATCATTTTGCATTATCATCTCTAGATTTTAAATTTACCTTTCTTTATTTTCGACTTAACATCACCAAATTAAATATCTATCGTTTTTACATCTTTTAAATTTTCCATAAATTGTGTTTTTGCTTGTACAAATGCTCTTGCGTCTTACTAACGTCCTTTCATATATACCGACGTGTAATCTCCAGGAACGTCATGCCCATTTGCCTTAAATCGCGATCTTCAATCTTCCCTCGAAAGATTGGAACGTTCGCGCGGGAGAATTCCCCGCCAGAGCGTTACGTTTCCATGAAGTTTTATCGTGGCCGGAGAAAGAACAGCAGATATGACCTCTTTTCGTTGCCGTGAGAAGAGGTTCGATCGGACCTTCACGTTCCTTTCTGTGGATGATTATGCGGCAGACAGTGCGAAGCGACTTCAGGATCAGCGTAAAAGAAACATCTCCGAGAGATTACGCAACGCCAGTCACGGTAAGCCTGCGGATACTCATCCAGAATAGAAAGGACGTAAGTGACGAGCAACGACCGGAACTCGCGGGAGTGTGGCACTGAACTTGAAGGGAAAAAAGAAACACAAGTGCCCGAACTTATCGCTTAATGAGTAGAGGAAGATTCTGTCTAGTAAGAAGAGCCTGTGACAGTCATTGATTTCGATGGCGTCCAGTAACGTAATGAGTTTATAAGGTGTTCAAACATTTTACATCCCAACTTTTAGAGATTACAGGGAAAATCAAGAACAATTATATATTGTTATAAAATTTGGGTACTGATCGCTCATACGTGAGATATACGATTTGAGAAAAGAATTCCACTACCATAACATTTGATGTAATTATTCTAAACTTTTTCTGAAAAAGTATTCTCGCAATGAAATGTAAGTAATTCTAAGATACTAAATTTCGAAAATCCTATGATCGGTAAACTGCATTATCAGCATAGATATTATTTAGATTTCCTCAAATAACTCTATCAAACCGTGCCATTCGTGTACAATGAATTATAAACGTCTCGTCCCAAAAGAACAACTTCCAAAGCATTCTTACACTTTCGTGCGCAGAAGTATTTGGCCGAGGGACAAAGAAAAAATAGAAGACTTTAATTAATGTCAATCTGTACGCTTCCACGCTTCGAGTGGCTGCGCCGGTCACACCGTACCGATTGTTTCGTAATCCCTGCAAAATTTATTGGCGACTTTAATCCCCCGATTGTCCCAAGGCGGACCCCACGCCACGATGCCAGTTTACGGGGATGAACAAAAGTTTTCCACCGGTCATCGTGGCCTATTGTTTGCCGGTTGACGCGGGAGATCCGCTTGCAACAATGAGGAGCCCCGAAGTTGGCCGCCCAGGCGCTCCCAATGCCCGACAATTGGGCGATAGAGTCGAACTGTGTTTAAGAAATCTCACGGGGCTGACCCGAGGTCTCAGGTATCGAAGCGGCAGCAGTCTTCCCAAACCTGTTGATACTGCGCACGTAACAGGTACAAAAGTATATCTACCTGCGTGCCACGATTCAGCATTCTTTGGCTGGCTTGTGTGAAAGGGAAGGTAATTAAATTATTATCGGAGCGCGATTGCAACGTAATTTACAATTCTCATGCATTCCGCAGGAAATCGAGGGGAAATCGGGGGGCAAGTTATTCTTGCATATTACGCAGAGCGCAAATAAAGTGAAGGTTAAGGCTTTGTCCTTGTAAAAATTAAATCAATCGATACTTTGACACTTGGCTCTTATAAATTCAAATGTTCAACGTGTATATGATGTACGCAGTAGAAATAATCTCACGTTGCGCAATACTTCTCGGAATTTTGCATTAGCATGGATTGAATTTCCGTTGAAAAGATTATGAAAAAGTACGCGGCGAGTAGTCGAGAATATGAGGAACACGAATCATAGGATATACTGGCTTGAGAAAGCATATCATAATGAAAGTGTTTAAAGTATTCGTAATCTCTAGAACTCGTATTTCGAGGCTGGGTTCGAAAGTATTCTCCCTAGCTTCTAAGCATATGAATGAACCAAGTTTCTTTAGCTTTTAGCATATAAATCTGTATTTTCATAAGCTTAATAACGATACTTCTCCATTACATATCCTTCTACGTGCATATATCAAACACTTAAAATGATGCGATACGAAATAGCTTTGTATTCTAGAATGCGCATATAAGTGTGCCCGATTTTTAAATATTTTAGAATATATGCACGTGCATTCGTAGGTATAGCAACAATGTACACATATATAATACATGCCGAGAAGTACGCAATGCCAAATATTCATGGGCGATAGGAAAACGTCGGTGGCAAATACGCTCGAGCAATATGTCCAGAATAGATTTTGCAAACAGATCGTCCGTCTACATCGGCCAACCAGATCCGTAGTTGCGTTTCTGTAAATTTTCCTGGGAATACGTAACAGTTGTTTCGTACCTGTTTGGTGGCATAGCCGGTCACCGAGCTGCAACGATCCCCACCATTTTCCGTGCGGACGTTGCGGAACGGTAGGCAACAAGAGTTGCATAAGTGTTTCTCTCGCCTCGATCTCGACCTTGACTTTGACTCTTGATTACGACCACGATCACGACCACGACCAAGTAGCGATGGTTGTCGACGACGAACGGTTTCGCAAGCGGCGTATAGGCGACCTGGCTTGGCTTTAGTTTATACTCGCGCCGTACCGCGTTGAAGAAAGACCGGCAAACAATTGCTGCTGTATCAAACAGTTGCCATTCTAGTTGACGGTTTGTACTTATCGACCGCGTTATCAAGTTTGCTATTTGGATAACGAACGTTAGAGCAGTTGATTTGGAAAACGGGAAATATCTAAATTCTCCATTATTCATATTTCTTACATCATGCGTTGCGTTCATAATACGTCTAATCTGCCGCACGAACTGCGTTCAACATTATATTTTTTCCCTGTAATTTTTGTAATACCTATCCTCCGTAAAAGCATTTGTGAGTACGCTTTACACTTATGTTTAGTTTATATTTCATTTCGAGAAGTCTATTTTCCTGTTAAGTAATACGCACCGCTATGATTTACCATTGAGTGTTTAGCATAAATCTAAAACAGCGAGGAATATGTATACGGGAAAAAAAAGCTTTTATAGAATTATCTGTGAATACGAAACATGATACTGGTTTTTGTATAGACATTATTAGTTATTGATAAAGACATGTGAGCATCAGGTATAAGGATGGCCCGATTTATCATGAAAAATGAAAAGGGTATGCGTAGGAAAGTACCTGTTATGGTATAAAAAAGATTCAGTTAGCGCGGAAATATTGAGAGAAAAGAAAGTGGGCCCTTTCTGGATCACTTTTGGGAATTATTTAAAGGATACACTTGCCTTGTAGCTTAATGTCGTCCACGTGAAGAATGTTATATCATAGTAATCGTTTATCTATTTATGAGATATACTAATTTCTCCATGTATTATCGTCAGAAAACTACTGATATTTATTATTTGCAAAATTAATGTGGACAGACGCATTAGTTTTTAATGATGGATGAATTACCGTTTTCCCTGACAGCAAGATGGAGATGGAAAGGTGAGTAGGGATAATGATATTGCTTCACCGCATCTTTATACAATACTACCACTGTACAAAACACTATGAATCAGTCACGTGCAAATAATTTCTTGGTATAATGGCCTGTATTTGTGAAAAATAGAAAAACAGTTAGTGCCTAAATGTATTGCATAATACGTAATTCTTACAGTATCCGAAGTGTTATATTCTTTATCGTTACCAGGATTGAACCAAAAAAAGACATTAGAGTTTTATACTGATTTTGCTTAACTTTTGTTTCTTTTCTTCGTGTTTATCACCCGCTACAAGTTAATCAATAACTATAGCAAACGTCACACTTTTATTGTGAACTGAAATCTTGAATAATTGAAAGGGAAAAGAGTTGTATACCAATTCGCTACGTGGTCTACCAATCGAAAAACGATCTTTGAACTGTTCTACGCGCGACCCAAGATGAAATCTTGCGGATGCTTGCCTCCTGTGAAGAAGGTCGTAAACCTTTCGAGTCGCCCGAATTTTTTCCAAACAGCTTGTGTTTCTCATACGAAACCTACCCAGATCGAGAGATACCTCGTGAATTCGTGCTGAGGTATGGAACATAATTCAACGTCGTTTTTTGACTCAAATTGATACGAGTACCTGCAGCCTATACAAGATTCTACGAAAGCTTTCGCTATGACCTACTGCATTCCGGCTGTAGCTAAATTTCTTCTGCAGCGTTTATACTTTCTAAATCTTTACAATCTACCATCAAATATGATTTCCAGAATGTGTTAAACACTTTGGTATAATCTATTAAATTTAAAAAGCGTTTAGTACATTTTCTATGGTACAAAAACACTTGACACTCAACGATATATAACGTAATTTTGTTGATCTTTTGTGTACATATTATACAGAATATATAATCAATATATAATCAAAGTATTATCATGTAATACTTTCTGAAGAGACTGAATTCAAGTACTCTATTAATCGATCGTTTGCTTAACTTTATATGATATGATTGTCGAACACTAATGCCGCGTAAATTAATTTTAAAGTCACGTAGTCGTTGAGGACGCCACATTACCGCGACGCCTGTTCCGTTCTCCGAATGTCAAGGCCCTATCGCCAAAATCTTCGTCGGGCATCTCTCGTTCCTTAAACCCATCGCATACTGCAAAGAACAGGTAGAAGGTGCACTATGTTTGAATAGCTCCTAGGCATCAGGGTGGACGCTGTCACGCCACGTACCGAAAATATGAATAGTGAAAAAGTGGTAAAGTAGTTTATGAAAGGTGAACTGCAAGTAAAAAATGTCGCAAACCAGAACACTTATCAATTTTAGAAACTATCCACAACGAGAACAGTAGTGATACACGAATATTTAACACTTTTCATTTTCGTTTAGAAAGAAACCATATTTTATATGCCAAATAATTGTAAATCATGCATTATTCAGAAAAAATATCTGGCAGCAGTTTACGAGACATTTCCATTCGTTCATTTATTTAGAGATCACAAGCAGGGTGCAAACAGCTTTATATAGAGAATGATAGGATTGCTAAGTGAAATGTCGAAGCAATCTTCAGGAATATTCACGGTTATGCTATTTTGAATAGTCTGACCTAATATCGGTTAACGCGAATGGTATCTACCGTGCGGGGTATGCATGTACCCCTATACATGGACAATGTTACGTAGAAAGCGCTGCAACTGCACAGTTCAATCTGGCCGCTATGCGTATACCGCTTCTCAGTGTAACCGGCATAGTGGCTGAAGGCGAACCCAACCTTATCTACCCGCCGCGATCGATACACGAATGTATTCTCCGAGCGACGCGCATACAGATACATTAGATGTTACAGGTGTTGAGGCTCCGGGTTAGCGGAAGAGGCGAATACGCCTTGGTCTCGTACACGCATGTATAATTCAGGACTGCTTTGTGTAAAGACACTTTGTTAATACGTTGAAAGTGCAACATATAAGTGCGCAGGAATTGGAAATGCGGAATCAGAAAAATCAAATAGCTACATTCAAATGGTTTAAATGTCCTGCCAATTTTAAGTTCACCTAGCGCTGAACTCTTTCAATCGCTACAGCTACTTAGTCTAATGGATATTGTAGAGATACAAGACACATAGTATTACCATACCAGTGCTAGAGTAATTACGAATGATGATGCGATAGATGCGTCTACAAGAAAGCTAAGCTCGCACGGAAGAACGTTGTAGTATATATTAAGCAGATATCTCTTATTCCTAAAGAATGCCCAACAATATTCTAAATATTCTTTTACTCGATGCATTTAGATACATAACCTCGCGTATCAGCCGACATTTGCATGCGTATACGATGAATACCAAGGCGTGTTTTATCCACTCGCAAGATTACTGGGAAAACCAAATTGCGATCGTTTCATCGTTAATTTCGCATGGTATAAACATAATCTATATAATGTGGCTCTGCGATTATTCCACGCAACGTTGTATACCATTATTCTTAATACTTAAAGGGGCAAAATCGCGATGTATTCGCAAAAGACGGGCGAAAAGTAAATAATGCTATTCCCTGTGCGGATAACGAAGAAGAATAAGGTAAATCCGGGTGAGAAAAAAGGAGATAGAGTATCTTTTCGAGACACGCTTAGACCACGTACAATGCTCCGTTACGCGCATGCGCGCCTCAGGAGCAGTTTCCATCTCCATAGACCGCGGGGACCGGCGCTGGTAAAGCGACCAAATAATCTGGATGGCCTGCAGCGGTAGGAGGGGGAAAAGAAGGGCCCGACGAGGGAAGTGGAGGGGGGAGGGGCAGTCAGCGGGGACCGCACGGTGGGTGGGAATAGTGGCGGGGAGGCCTCTGCTCGGGGCCCGGACTGACGGGAAGCCAACGGAGCCTCAGTCACTCACGAGAGGCCGATCGCTCGCGTGTGTCTAGTCGATCTACGGCACCGTTGATCGTCCAGGATAACTGTAAATCCACGAGAGGGAGAAAGAGACGCAGGCGGAGGGCAGAGACGTTACTCCGATCGCGTAAACGTGCTTAGCTATTAACACAGTGACTACGCCCCCCCTCCCCTTGCGCCGTAAACAGTGATCACCGCAAAGTTCTTTTATTTGGGGGCTTTTGGGAGTACCATAGCTGGCGAATTCGGACATTTTCCCCCGTTCGTCGGCGATGTGACAGTATCCACTACCAGAAGGCGGCTTCACGTAGACTATCTGTCTGGACAATACGAACATTTGACTTACCACCTTTCGATAAGGGAATTAGTGAGAGAAAGGCTGTGAGAGAGGGGACAGTGAGGAATCGTGATTACCTAGAGACAGGTCGTGTGATATTGGTGCTAGGATATTCGTCGTTTAGCAATAATTCCTATCGACGATACCTGCTGTATTTCGGTCGTCGGACGTGAAGGCGGAACTCGCGCAGGAATGGTGGCATGAATCTGTAAGGTGAAGTGAGACATTGCCGCGCTAAGGACAGTCAGGATGCCGAAGATCTTCCTGATCAAGAATCGGCTGCATCAGCAGCAGCTGAGGTTACTGGAAGCACAGCATCTTGGTAAGAGCCCACCGCCTTCCAGCGGCAAGGAAAGTCCTCTTGGTAGCTCCGAACCGTTGAGCCTCATCGTGAACAAACATCAATGTAAGTTTACGCTATGTCTTGACGCATTAAATATGTGATTATTCTGTTTGTTAATGGGAAACCAGCGAAATTTATTTATATCAGCGAGGAAAACCTTTTTTTGTGTATCCAGTTCTGCATCCGCAGAACTGCATGTACAAATTGTAAACCTTGCGTCTTGAACGCATTGGACAATGTTCACGATTTAATATTGGATGTTAAGTTTCAACAGGGAGAACAATTCAAAATGTTAGTACATCGAGCACGCCAAAATTGACGGCATATGTTTTATTTATATCATGTTATATTTGACTTCAGCTCCTTTTATTTCATCAGTTATTTCGAATGCTAAAGGGCAAGCGCCAGCTGCAATGTAATAGGGGATGTCGATATTATCCATAGGATTTTTACGAGATGCGTTGCAAAAGGCTAATTTAAATTCCAGTACCAGTATTAAAATGATTATAATAGTAATTCCTTGTCAACCGTACTATCGATAAGCTCCGAACGTAGGATACCGAGTTTCTACTGGCTCATTAAAATTCGCGGATTTACGTCCGAGGTATCCTTTCTTGCACTTGACCAGGCCTTCGAAAAAAATGCTCTCAAGAATATTTAAGTACCACCGCAGGTGCAGCCGACTCGCATGTACAGGTGCCGTTGCAATGTAGATACGGCATTGCTTGTTCGGCTCGTTAACAGGTTAAACTGGTACTTATTTTTCGTCCCTCTTTACAGTCCTACCCAAAATATCGCCTTCGAATGCGCTTTAGAACAATCGATCCTTTACTTCTCTCTTCAAATGACGTCACGCCGATTAGAACAATACGTGAGAGAGAGATTCTCCGTTGCGAGTCCTGGAAACCCTGTGAAATACACGTGTCATCGATTGCGTAACTATATTGACGTCGACCGTTTCTTCTCAAACAACGGTGATCCTTTTACGCGGCAGTCGCGGATGAACAACGGTATAGTGAGTAAACGGATGCAAACAGTTGCATGCAAGTTTACTCCTGGCTTATCTTGATGCATTAATCAAACTGTTGCGATACTTTTGCAAAAAAAGCACCAGTCAAAGATTCAAGGAGCACCCGCAATAAGCCACGTTTATGGGTTTAGATAATGAGAAACGTACCTGTAAAATTGGTTCTTCGTTGTGCGCCGTGGCATTAATGGATTGATAGGATTTACAGACAGATTTCAATACTAAACACTGTATTTGGGCTAATGATCTAAGAGCTCGAGGCCCGTTAAATTAAAAAAAAAACACTGTATCAGCAGTATTAATAATCCAAAACTGTGTAGCATTTTTCAGTATAAGTTTAAATTACCCATCCTATTGCAAAGCTATCACAATTTTTTATAATAGGAATCTATAGCGCGACCATGCCCTTTAGAAATGAGCGGAAACAACGAATGTGATCCGCTATGCGTATACTTATTATACTTTTGCAATAAGGTCAGGGTCGTGTGTGTAATGTATATAGATATATTACCAGAATTGGTAATAGCTTACTTAAACTGAATAGTATTGGTTTTTACTACAATCTCATTTTCGATCTTCACTTTTCTCTTATGCAATCCCATCAATGACTTCTTAATTCGGTTTTCACCCTGGAGCACCCACTAGCTGTATAACACCACGATAGCTTATACGGCCATTTTACAACGGTATTGTGAGTAGATAGGCCGAACTTAGTCCTAAACTGGTTTAGAAAAATGAAGCGGACCGGTTCTTCTCCCGTGCCTCTTTTTGTAGTCTCCCTTTACTCCTTTTGCTCTTTTTTGCGTCACATCCTTGCTTTTTTTGGAAGTATGGAGGACACGCGAAATACGAAGTCGATGCCCCTTATTAGCTACCGTGTTGCAGGTGCAAAGTCAGCCACTGCTACCAGCCATTAATTATGGACGCTAATTAAATTTATAAAATACGGAGGCAATTATTTTTAAGGGAGACCGTAAGAGTGTTGATACGGCCTCTTTATCAAGCACCCAATATTTATCAAACATTTCCTGCTATAGATAATTGTTAGAAATCCATTTTTAAAGCATTATATTTCTTGCTTAATGCGTGCGTAATTTCTATTCTAAAACCCTCATATATCACACTAGTACCATCTAACTAAAATATCTAAAAAGTCCATTGTGTTATTTGTATACTGATAAATACAGAAGTAACATCGATCATGCGATATAATATAATGTTGAGTCGCGAGAAGTAGAATTAGTATGCACCATTAATTCCCCTTACTCTCAAATGCAGCAATACAGTTCAATTGCTGAAAAACTGATGTCCCGTAGCTTGACTACGTCGCATTAACGTCTTGTTAAGACCAATAATCATCATTACTCCATGGTGAATCATACCGCGCCTGTTTCCAAAATCATAGACAGTATCATTCCGTTGCGTTGTAAATATGTCATCGTCTAGTTCGCATAATGTTTTGCATACGTACATTATCATAAATAGAAGCAAAGACGATGCTGAACTCGCTCCGGCGGAGACTTCGATGCTTGTCCAAGAAACAGGCTCCACTTTTATACCCGCATACGCTTTCCTTATTCCCGCAAAAAGGAGGAAATTAAGTAGCGGTACAATTGCGCGAATAACTACACATTACGCGGTTTAATATTGCGCTTTAACTTTACATATAAATGATCCATAAATTTCTTCGCAATATCCAGTAACATTATGAAATCCATGAATACAATTCACACGCAATTACCGGAGAGGCATTGTGTTCGATGATCGTGAATTTTATGAAGCATGTAATAGTTTTTTTTTTACATTTCTATGATTCGAGACATAGCTCGTACATCATTAATCACTTGTTTTTTTTTTTTTTTTTTCATCAAACACATTGTAATTATACTCATTGGTACGTTGAATTGTTTTATCGCGTGTCTCAAAAATCATTTGCATCTGGATTTATTGAAATTACGACTCCGTAGATGCGTGATCAAAAATGACGTGTCTCACGCAAACTTTTAGTCTTGAGAGTACAATTTCCAAAATTATTTGGAACGTCCGAGGTCAATAATACAACATTAAGGTATCCTCCCGATTGTAAAATGCGACACGAGCTTTGAATCCGTTCTTTTTTCCTCTTTGTGGTTACTATACAGTTGCTCAATTAATCCGTTACGATAGGGACCTTCGAGTTTTGCACGTTTCTCATAGGAATTGCACAATGACTCGATGCGAGCATAACTCAGCTGTCAACGCCTTTGCGGTCTCTAATTCCGCGATTGCCAAGGCAAGCATACCGGCGTTAGAATCCTGTCGGACCGGGAAGCATTGCGTGGGGAAGGTAGAAGGACGTCTCTTGTTGAAAGTTGTAAGTAGAAAACGAACGAAGAACAAATCTCTTTCACTCTTCATATCTAATTCTTACCGAGCATTGATATAAATGTGGATATTCAGATAAAAATTCAATAATTATTCGATGAACATATTCAAGAAACCATACGTATACTTTGCCCAATTTTTGAATATTTAATAAGTATCTTGTAACGATAAATCTTCATCATTGCACTGCAAAGTGACGGAATATGAAAGGACAAAGTGCAACAATTAAAGTACCAAACGCTTTGTATTATATACTATTTACAACTCAAAAAGGCATCCCACGCTTAATCACGTCGCTCGTTTTAGTGTGGAATTTTCCTACATATGATTTAAAAATATCTATCAATTTAATTTCTTTTATAATTTAACTGCAACTGTATTCCGAAGTTTTAAGATCGCGAAATTGTAATAATTACTCGAATGCCTAATATTTACTTTTCGAGCGCGTATTATGCCGTTTATTAAACTTGAAGTGGTAGAGAAATAATACATCACGCTTTCTGCAATAGTATTTTTTAAATACGCTGCCAATTTCGATTTAGGACTGCATTGTGCTCTGTCTCGAGCGTCCGCTTTATGCAGTTGCGGTGCGATGCACGCGCATTCTACTTAGCTCGGAGGGTCACCAAAAGAGGTTCGCAATGTCGCCATGTGCACAGAATGCGTTAAATTTGTCGCGAGAAACCGTGCTAACAGTATCATAGCTGCCCGTGACACAACCAATGAAATAAGATATTGCGAAGAAAATTCACTGTGTAGCTTTTGCAAGCACTTTACCGTGTAGCACGTTTCTTCTACCAAAATATGTCGATTCTACGCGATACACGAACTAGCTTTATCGAAAAGCGCTATTTTCGCATGTTACAATTTTTTAAAATATTTTTTACATTTTGGAAAAAAACATAGGTATATCATTCCAGTTGAAAAACGCATAGTACAATAATAGAACTTTTCTATTAAAAACGTTTTCATATAATATATATTTTAGTTATATACACCCTGCGTATATGAGTACGCATGTGTGTGTGTGTGTGTGTGCATTCGCGCGCATATCTATTTGTAATAAATGACCCGCATATTAGCAAAAAAGCAGCTTTTATTCGTTGCAAAGGGGCGATGACGTAGGTTTGGATGCAGACTGATTTTTTATCAAAATATAAAAGAATCATGGGCACCTACACTCGTGGAAGAACACCAGGCGGATAGGGAAGGTCATTTCCGTTTGTGCAAAGTATAAAAGAAAATAGTATAACGTTATCTTCCATTATGAAGGGTCAACGAGCGCGAGCGAAGAGGCCTGCAGAAACGCAGGTTCTTTTCGTCGCGCCCGTCGTTCGTCTCTGATCAAAGTAATAGTTTTTTCACGCAACTCTTGCAATTTATTACACGAATTCTCAGCACCACGCGCCATTTTAACTTCCGCTACGATCTAAAAATAAAAATTACAATCCTCAATAATATATATTCTACAATCATTCAACGCTTCGGCATTTTCTTCACAAAAGAATATTAATTTTACAACAAGAAACGATATTTCACAAGATTAACACGTATTATTTTACATTAACTGTGGCCTCGAGATACGTAAGTATGGCGCACCTGAATTGCATCTACCGATCGTTCAGTCGATTCTTATACCAGAAAACGTTACTCATTCATAACTCCTAATTCCTTTCATTATTGATGATACTCTTCCATGTAAGTTAGTCACGGTTTCGCGGAAGCATGGTAAATAATATTTTTACAGATCCAAATTGGAATGCACTTCAGAGACAAAGCTGTTGCTATGGAATTGTCAATCAGAACCGAATCATTTCCGAAGTCTGCCATTAAAGTGCGACATTTTCAAAGCGGCATTTTTAAAAATACACGGCTATGGATAAATACTGATACAACGAATGCACTTACCGGGTTTACCTGTCGTTGACACGTAGGTAATCGCGCTCAGTGACGCGCACCTGTGCCAAAGGCTAGTATACCAGGATGTGCAGTCACTGTGACGAATTACAATGCATTGTCGTGTGTTCACCATAGGTGCATTTCTATGCCCTGATGAGCATATATACACTGGCATATTCGTATAGGTATGCGTTTATATTCCACTCATAAGTATCCACGCGTCAAAGGTACGCGTCTTTGCAATAGCATAGCATTCCCAAAAATCCATTTGTCCGGGAGCAGCATCGAAGCTGACTCAAAGTAGCACCTATCGAATATTCGACCTATCATGATACATCATCTAAACCATGCAAAAATATAGGATAAACTAAAATTCCCTCGCATAATTATACAGTAACATATTCCAAAATGCAATTTTTTTCACTTCATACCATTTTTTAACCAACAGCATCTCATAAAGAATGCCTCGAACCTTACATAAAGTTCACAGCTAACCAAATAAAAATATTAAACTTCAGTGCGTGCATAATATACTTTTATCAAGAAAAGTATATTATAACCCAGGAGAACAACGGCTATAAATTAATAAGATAGGGACAAAGCCATGCAAGGCATCGTTCCTTCCCACCCTAATAATAATGATGCATCGACGTGTAATTCATAAAAACGCGGTGGTAGACGAGCAGGGTAGATATCGAAGGTAAAGTCTCTCGAAAGGGCTCCGTGGATACGGCTTAGGTACGTTTTCTGGTTTAAACAACACTGGACCTCAGTTCGCAACGGAGAACAGGTTCAACCCGTCGTCGAAAGCGGTGTAAGCAGGTACACGGTGTACATCGTCTGGCACGTGCACATAGGCGCACCCCTGTGTGAACACAGACGCGCTTATACAGAGGCGAATGACTACCGTGGCGGAGGCTAATGGCGCAAGAGGGCCGTGACCGAAATTCTTTCGCAGCAAGGGGGCCAAGTGCAGAAAATACTCGACTGGATAAATCTCGCTACTTACTAGGCACTAGTAAATCGGCATAAATATTCATGCGTCGAATTAATACGCTCACCGTGAGCTGTAATTATCGGCTCGCATGCTACACGTCGTTTTCACAGCGAACTCATTGGATCACGTAATATTGCTCGATCGCGGTTCATTTGAATCGGTTTCCGATTTTATCCGACCGCTGTCGATCATGCCTTTCGTAATTGCTCACCGATGCCAAAATTAGACCCCAGAGAGAACGTCGTCTTTTGTGATAGTCCGCGATCTTCTTTTCTGATCCCGTGAATCTTCTGTTCTGCGATCCTCATTGTTCCATTATACGCATTAATTACGCATGTGTATTTCACCCTGAGCCATCTCTGTATAGAAGCGTTTCCTAAAATTTCTCTTCAGATTTTTTTAAACCATCGTACAAAAATGGTTATTGTAGGGAACTTAATCTGTGTATAGATGTAACGTTAATAATCATTCTTTTTCAATCAATTTAGCATGAGCTAAAGTACTCTCAAGGGCTTGTGATCTTTGGTGCGAGAATCACTTCTTCTCCAAGTAAGAAAAACAGTGAACGCAAATAAATATCGATTCTAGAATAGAGCTAAGGTAGGCGTGCGGAGCACGATACCAAATTATGTTTTTTTAAATAAAAATGTGCAAACAGAAAAATCGCTGCACATGTCGCGCCTAAGCGAGAACCTGCAAATAAAAAACAACGGAAAGTTTTCGCGCACTGGAATTAAATGAGTAAAGAACCAGTAAAAATGATCGGTCATTTCTTGGAATAAATTCCTTCATCATTATAATGGCGCATTTTCCATGATTCTTTATAATTCCGTAACGCCACGTAGATGCTTATATCGATCTATCGATATTCACCCCTTATTTCCTCTCTCTCTTTTTACCTTAACGATATTGGCAGCGTCCTATCCATGACCGGAATAAAACATCAAGTACTGGTCCAATTAATTTACGCGGTCAACACGAAAATTTGAATGAAATAAAAAAGACAATACTGAAACGTCCATTATTTCTCGATCTTTCGCCGGCTAATGGAAAGGACTCTAAGGGGAATGGACGTTAGAGGGAGAACAAAGTGGATAAGGATGAGCGCGAGGAGGGGATGTCGCTGTCCCGCACGCGTCCATTACGTAAGGCAACCAAGTGGCTGCGTATACGGTGTCACCTTGCTATTCGCGACACTTCGACCCACGCACGATACCGCTACGTAAACGCGACGTTGATACTCGCGCTGTCATCGTGCCAAAAGCACCGAGAAGAGGGGTGAATCTGAGAATCCAAGTTTTTTGAAAACAGCATCTGGAACTGGCACTAAGCGTCGCTAAGAATGAACGAACAATAAACTTATAATGAACGATGCACGAATAATATACTGATGATTATTTATTATGCGTGATACACGAAAATTTCATTCTTACGCTCGAAACGATAATTATTTTATTTATTTCATTGACATTTCGCATTGTTTTTTCAGCGTCGGCACGTTTCTCTGCATCGAATTACCAGTATTGCGATTTTACAACAAATCTTGTAACACGATGGGAAATCTAAAATGATGTATTTATCGATACGAATGGAATAAAGTATACCGTGAAAGTTAAGGTGCATGTTTCATTCATTTGTCGGCTATTCGACATTCTTTGTTAGGAATACGCCTCCCCTCGGTCTAAATCCAGATGCACCTTACGCATTTCACCATAATAGAGGGCTTACGACCGGTACAAATGGCGAACCTGTCGGAAATCCCCTCCGCAGGGGAACTTCTTATAAATTTTATTCACCGAATCCTATTGTCCGTCCACGAAGTATCGATCCCACAAGAATATCGGCATACGCTCTCAAATATACAATTATGCTTCATCAAGGTCAACTTTAGTAGCATTCGTTTGACTGCTATACGTAGATAAAACATAAATGTATTTGTTTAGAAATTAAAATCATCTCTTCGATGTTTTATAGAAACCGTTAGTTCCGGTGTCATTAGTCATCAGCCTGAACAATTATCCTCTGATAAGTAGAGAAACACCATACCGACACAAATCAATTTTTCTGTTAACAATCAAAATTCTGGAAAAAAATTTCTTCACATTTAGAGGCGCCTTTTTGCTTCCAACGATATCCCAACTCGGCACTCAGGACGACCGATTGATAGCGTTGAAAATGGCGAACTCCCGCAATCGTTGACCCAATAGCGCGTAATAAGTTCTTCAGCGCTGACACAAGTGCTTTGCACTTCGCGGCATTTATAATGGCTCGTAAACTATACAGATTATCTTGCGCGCAATACGATCAATGGATTATTCCACCGAGTGGGTACACGTAAATGCGGATAAGCGAAGGCCCGTGGTTACGAGTAGCCGAAAGGAAAGGAAAAACTTTAAAAAAGGATCCGAGGGAGTGGTCGGCCGTAAGTAGGTCGGCTAAGCTGAGGTGTTTCGTTCGATCGAGCAGATACCCAATCGCGAGGACTATAAGGCCAATGGCTGACTGATGCGTCAGTTCTTTCCCCAGAACGATCAGCGAATCCTACTTCCTGGTAAGGAATAACGTAGCGAATTGTCAAGAACTCCGACGATGATTTCTCACTCCTCGATATATAGGTATCGCTGACTTACGTCGATCCTACCAAGTATTACATTTAGCTTTCAGATGTTATTCGTGTAATATAATATAATTACAATATATATGTAATTAAAACTGTGTCTTAAATATGAATATTTCACCAGCGTATTGAGTAATCTGAAAGACGAAGAAAACTTGCGGAAAGCAATAAGAAACATCCGCGAATTTTATACTTTGACATTGCTTTAAAATTGACAAAAAAGTAACAGTATTGTCGCTCTTTATATTCTGATTTTACAGAGCAACGATCTCGAGATCCTATGTGAAAGTAATGGTTAATCGTGTCCGATGGTTGTATTCATTGCTCCCATAATTTATTAATTTCATTGCATCGGTTCAGAGCGAGGCAAATCTCTTGCATCGATATTTTTTTGATGAACGATAAATCGCAGTGTGGGAGAACAAGGTGCGGTATTTTCTTGAAAGGAATCGCAAAAGGTAACACCTTACCCCATTGCCCAAGCGATATAAATCTAAAAGAAGATTACTGATAGGATTTTTACAAGTGTAGAGCCAAAAATCTATACTCTAGCACCGAATGCTTTCGCTATTTTTATAAATTAATTAGAAGTGCATATAGCTTCGTATACATATTTTGTTTTGCTAACAAAAATATCCTCTTGAAAGTATATAAACTGCTAATAAATCAGATATAAATAACAGTGCAACCGCTATAATTCCCTGTACAACATTATCCACATAACAGCGAGTATTATAGCCAAGACGCGCATCGTCCAATTCCAAAACCTCGGTTATTCAGTCAATTTTCTTTCTCTCCCATTCAAAACTATTTACAGCGAGAAAAGATGAAACGCCGCAGAAAGTCGGAAATTTCTGCGCTCCGATTTTCTTTCGTGATTTCCGGAGGAAAGACAAGTCGCGCCTTCCCTCCAGACCATCCCCTTTGACCAGCGTCCATGAATTTTTACCAGCGCACCTCTTTCATTTTACTCCAGCCGTGACGGCCTCCGTATATCGACGATTCAGCGCCTCTCTTTGGCGCTTTTCATTCCCCATCTCTCTCTCGGGCACAGGGATCGACTCGTTTCCCCCGATAAACTCAAGTACCGGTTCTCATTTCATTTTCTCGCTCTCGCGCCTCCCTTTTTCTCTTTCGCGCGCCTAGAAGGCCGCGGGTAAGGGGGAATGGGAGGCGAAGGACGGGTAGAAGAAGGAAAAGAGACGGAGGAAGACGAGGACAAGCATCGGTACACCGGTCACGAAGCCCGTACAGGTATTTATAGCGCGGCCAGACCTGTTAGGGGGATTTAGTTAGAGAATCTCACGTACGGCTCGATTCTTTTCTCGACGAAGGTTGCCTAACGAACGGAACCGCCATTTTGGATCCTCTTGGTTCACCAACGGCGCTCTCAACTTCGGGTTTTAGAGTGACGCAATGCCTTGCGTAAAGATGTCGTTAGGGACCTTGTCTAACTCGTAATTGTGAGGCCGACTAGCCGTGAAATAAATGGCACGAACGAATTCGGAGTCAGGGTCGGTCCTTTTGTAAAAGCCCGAAGGAAATGCTGCGGGCCGGGAATTAATTTTGGTAAAAGGCGATAGTGAGCTGGGATATCGAACTACGCGTAGCAGTAGTTTCGGGGAATGCTATATTCCACTTTGATTCGTTACCTCATCACGATCGTCATGTATCCTATGCCACTGTATTTCCAAAATGTGAAAGGTAAATACAACGGAAAGTCGCTTTCCACTGTCCTCGGTACAATGTTGGGACAATGCTAATACCGCGATTTGCATACATCATAAACGATACTCGTTTTCTAGCAATTAATACGCAACGGGCATGCTACTTTAGCGCGTTTTCGTATAATCTGTATGATAATTAGATTCCGCGTTTGACATGATAGGTATAATATAGTCGACGAGTAGCTGGCTAGTCTGGTTGATTGGATGAAACAAATGGCGGTGTCTGCTTAAGGAAATTTTTATTTTCTATTTCAACGTGTAAGATTCTATCTCGAATATACCTCTTCCCGTCCCTTTTCTGGTAACTTCATATTTCAATGAATATCAGCATTTTGTCTCGAAATATTTTGTATCTTCATCGACGGACTTATATGTTGATCGTTGCAACGCATATGCAAAGCGCAGTACTTGCGCCTTAAGGCGGACGAATTTGTCGGCATGGTCGAACATTGCGGACGTTTACGATTACTATAAAAGCTTTTCTCTGTAAGGTTCCATCGCCTCCTCCCCGACTAGCACATGCTGGTAAAAACGGTATGTCCTCGCGCCTGGTTTCCTGGTTTCCGCTTCAATGACTTTATTGCTCGACACGGCGTCCTCGTGCTCCATTCGCAAAATGCAGCTGATGTCAAAGTCAAGAGAACGTACGCCCTGCAACTCCCAAGCTTTCCGATCATGAATAAAAAAATAGCGGGTAGCAATGTAACAGATTTACTCATAACGCGATTTAGACTTGAATCTTTTTCCCGTTAACGCGTGTCCGGCTAGAAGGACTTTCGATGACTCTGTCGTTGATATTACAGGAGCTTAACGTTGGTCATACCTTAACTGTAAGAATTACCTACCCAAAATTATTTATTCTATTTGCTAAGATTTGTGAGTCTTTTTGAGAGTTTTTCATTATTCTTCTGCGGTATATACCTGATAATAGAATATTACAGTACGACTGTAGAGGAGGGACAAATGGATTTATTTAACCAGTTACGTCGTCCGAAATTTAGGTAATTTTTATAAAAAAAAAAAGTAAAGATGAGTCTTTTTAGTTTTTGAGTATTTTTTGGTTCTATTTTTATTGAGTTTTGAAACTAAGTTTACAATAATCGTCATAATATTGGAGAACGAAAGAAGAAACTCAACTATTTTTTGCGTGGTATATCTTGATTGGGGTGATGCGGAATCCATCTTAATGCCGTGGATATTCCTCTAAATGACCTTAGAAGCAGATGGGAAAATAAGACAAGAAACAAAAAAAAAAGGCAGAAGTGGCGAATCGGTATAAACGACACGCAGACTCTAAAAGAGCAATCCCACCATACGGTACCTACTAATCTGCAAGGTTACTCGTAAATTCAGACAGTGTTTTCTGAGCACGAGGCCTATATGCTGCTGTGTGTTTCGTCATTACGTATTCCATTCTTGCCGCGAGCTTATATTGAAATTCGATTCTCGACGTCCGAATTTAAATTTTCAAGCAAATTTCAAGTACGGCTACGGCTCGACATTCATTGAAGGGAACTAGGAAATGTTCGCCTACTAGTCGCGTACGTGTACTGCGTATTTTTTTCACGAGTACAGTATAAAACTCTTCGATTTAAATAAGATAAATTTGATTTTACACAAAAAATATTGTTGAAACAGGCAAATATTGAACATGAACTGTAAAAATCCGTTGACAAATACAGTTGTGTTGAAAAGCATCCTAATCACCATTAATTAAATACAGATACACGATAAAAGGTTATTTAGTAATTATATCAAAGATTCGAGGACTGGTTTTGAACTGCAAGGTTGCTAAAAAGTCGGTCGAAAAGGAAAATTATGCACGGCCACTTGGCGTGTTTATCCTCAATAGTATAGCCTGTAATAAAACAAACAATTTCATCATTTTTGAGAAAGGAAAAGAACTCGTGAAATACAAGCACCAAATGTATGATGTCACAACGAATGGAATCACCAACCTCAATGCGTTACAATAGCAAAGCTAGTCCTTCAATCGACTTGTTAGGATAAAGCGCAATTATGTTCGCGGAATGTATCCTTCTAAACGGTGAATCCTTGTCCGCAGACCGCGAGAAGGCAGACGATGATCGTGCAACAACCCCTGAATCCTTGCGGAGTAGCAGCCCGGCTTGTTCTCCGCCACCGCAGTGGCAATCCTCGAACGCATTAACGAACGCACCACCACGACGATTCATTTCCAGTATCCTCGGCGGTGATGTACCGTACGGTAGTAGAGGCCACGTTCTGACCAGAGCAGAGCGCAAAGAGTACAGTAGCCCACCGATAGCCCCTGCATTGAGCGACGCCCCTCAGTTTCTCAGCAAGTCCGAAAAACTAGTACTACCGAGGCCGCCGACACCGCCGAAAACACCACGAGTCGAACCTCCCACAAGAGTCTCCGTTATACAGAGGGTCCCTCCTCAAAGTCAACCAACTTCGAGAAGGGAGGATAAGATAGAAGTGCCTCAAACGCAGGAACCCGAACAGGTGTGTATACATATATACAAAATATGGACTCCCTCATAACATAAAATATTATTATACACATTTTTCTCTTCCTTAAAATTCAACATCCTCTCTACGATAATACCAAAGAGGCAAAATAAGAAACAGCATTTAAGTACCGTGTAAAACGTAACGTTCTTGCCCTCTTATTATCTCTCTTAATTTCACCGCTCACGGTCCCCTTTCCTCCACCCGTACTTACAATACTTTTTACAATAGAGGGAGCAATACAAAAGCTATCGTTCACGGTGCAAAGGTAGAAATCCTCGCGATTCGATTCTCTCTTCACCTTCGGCGTTGGCACCCCCCCCCCCCCTCCCTCTTCCCCAATATCCACGCGCAACGACCGATCATTCCTTGCCCGTAGGAGCAGCCCATTGACTATGCGGTACCGAAAAGGAAAGAGGAGGACGAGGAGCGGTCGCGCGAGGGCGCAAAGGTGTCCCGCACGATCGGGAACCTGATTGCCAGGCCGCTGCTGGCCATGCGGCTGTCCGGTCCGCAGGTCGTGCACGCCGCAGCGGGCCACGGCAGGACATCGAACAATTCGGCGGGGGGCAACAGTGCCTCCGGCGCTAACGGTGGCGGCGGTACCAGTTCTGGCGGAAGCTCGACCTCCGGCTCGGCCGGTGGTGGCGGCGGCGGCGGCGGTTACTGCGGGGGCGGCGCGACCGCCGGCGGCAGCGGCGGAGGCGGAGCAGTCGGCGGCGGCGCCGGGGGCGGTGGGATGAATCCCGGTGGAAACGGCGGACGGGGGAACTACGGGCCGAGCTCGCCGCCGACCGGCTCCCTGCCCCCCTTCTACGAATCCCTGAAAGGCGGCAACAACCTCGCGAACTTCACGAACCAGTACAACGGTACCCAAGGTAAAGGCGATTAACACGTTGAACACTATGTCAGCTATACGAGGGTAAGGCCTGTCGAGGCCTTAACGACGCCGGATTAACGTCAATGCATTCGCGTCATTAAGCGTGGTACAAATTGTGGATGCGCTCATCTAGCTGTAAGAGCATGGCATCGATGTTTCTCCGCATGGCCAAAGTCAGTGACGAGATTCTTGGCGAGACAGCGATGGCACGCGGAGGGCGTGCTGTTCGTACTGCGACAACGTGTATATAATTGAGAGCTAAAGATCGATGGAATTATCTTGGAAAGTTCTAATATCGCGTGATTGTCTAAATTATTTAGAATGATGGTAAAGTTGAACAAACTTCGGCGTGAAATATCGGAAAACGTGCTGTTGAAGCTAATTTCTTAATGTTACGCGTTGCGCATTACTTACTCTCACCGTGGCCTAAAATCCCAAGGCATAGAAAGCTCGGATGATATTGTTTAATTTTATTTATGATCTTGTTCGCATCCGTCTAGTGTACAGCAGTGATATATTAAACATTACGGTAATGATAACATAATAATAGCAAAAAAGAAGATTAGCAACACGATCACAAGTTCCAAATCGACTCGATATTTCACTGTAAACGAGCTAATGCACGACATCATGTGTAGACACACACGTTATGCCGCGGTGATAAAAAGCGGTGCGGACGGATTAACAAAATTATTATTCCAGGAAATGGATACCTTACACCGGCGCCGGCAGTGGGGATGGAATGCGATACCGGTCAGCAGGATGTAAACTCTCAGCACGCACAGTACAGCGCACAGGAGGGTAAACAGTACTCTCTCCTTCAGAATGTTTGCGCATCTTACGGGTTGACACTCAAGGAGGAGGAAGACCTGTCGGCCTACAAGATTCAGCCCAACGACCTTTTGTCGGGCCAATATGGCGCTTATGACGTCACCGACACGGGGATGATGGTCGACATGGTGACCGGCGCGGTGGTGGACCCCCTGCAGTTCACGGCGACCCTCACGTTCAGCTCGCCCTCCGATCACACGGCCTTGCTCGAGAGCCTCAGCGACGCCGCTGATCTTTTCCTACCGAGGTTGCCAGCCGAGGACGGTAGCAACGACCTCCTCGAGGACTCGTTGCACTCGCCTGCATCCGCTGGCAGCGGTATCGCTCAGGATGCAAGTCAAATGACAACTCCCGTCGAGCCCAGCGTGGATCCCTTTCCCGAGCACAACATGGCCTTGACCAGGGGTTTCGACACGTCGAGGTAAGCCCCCAAGACATGAAATCGGGGAAATTCAAGAGGAACGCAAAATTCTATGGCACGTCTGCAATAAAAGCTGGATTTTCCGCTTATCCTCAGACACTACGTGGCAGCTCCCCAGCACTTTAACACGACGAAACTCGGAGGGCTGACCTACTCGACTGGGGAATCGAGTTACCAACCGCTCCCGAAAGAACGGCCCGAGCTTGCATTGCACATTAGTCAGAATCATCAACATCAATCTGAGCCGCAGCTGCAACAACTGCAGATTCAAGTGCAGCTTCAGCAGCATCAACAACAGCAGCAGCAGAACGCTGCCGCATCACCGCATCAGCAGCAGCATCAGGGCCTGCTGAGCCCTGGACTGAGCTTTACTGGCAGTGGTGAGTAGTGTTTCATTGCAACCCATCAAAAATCTATGCAGTATATACCGTTAATTATGAGCTGATATAACAAAACCACACAAAAAATAAACGATTAAGTCGCAACAAGTTCAAGAGTCGCATTAATAGCAAGAGAGAAAAAAGTTTCGGGTATACCTAATACATACAAATCCACATGGTTTCAGTGAATTACGTATAAATTGTTCCACACTTAAATATATTTAGCACAGGCTTCTTTCTTCATAGAAAAATCATCGTATCGATAAAGAGTGTAATATATCGAAAGACGCGAATATGTCGCATCGTTGCGCACGAGCGCGAAGAATTAATTACCCGATGGGCTAACCAATGCGTGACATTCTCGAATGTCCATTTCGACCCAAGCCTTTCATCGAACATTCGATTCACAGATCTTGTTAATAACGTAGGTCTGGAATTGGACTCTGGTAGTAGCGTAGGGGGCAGTTTGCCAAGTCCCGGAGCAGCAAGCTGTTCCTTGGACGCAGCTTCAACGAGCACGTCGCCCGCCTGCGCCTTGATGGAACACGCGCCCAGTCCAGCTGGTGGTGTGTCATCGGGGAACGTGAACGGTGCACAAACCAATGGATCAGTCGGAGAACCACCACTGACGCAACGGGTCGGTGTACTACAGCAAAGGGTAAGCAACCCAAATTGATCGAGGCAAAAGCATATTCCCCGTCTCGTGTCACCACGATGACTGATCGCGCGAAGATCGAAATAACGAACGATCCCAGAAATTGCTCCGATTCTCCGTAGTTCCGCACGAAAGACGTTTGAGACAACTGGATGTTACGTAAAGATAGATGATAAAATGCCTTCGCAATCGCACCCGTTATGCAATGCCAATCAACTTGAGTGCTTAATCCACTGCTACTACATCTCGTAACGAGAAGAATGGGAAAAAAGTAAAACCGATCGTAACGCGATTCTTCTTCTCTTCCCGTTAACAGCTCGGATTGCCCGGTGACTGCCAGCTGGAGTTCGTTAATGGCGGTCATGGAATAAAGAACCCTTTGGCGATCGAGGGCCAGAGGCAAGCGGCGGCTAGTCGTGAAGAAGAGAGAGCAACGCGACCTCCACCCGGCAAGGTAATCCTGTCATTTCTAATTGTAACATATGAGCATCTCATCCAATGTATGACAGCCTTACTGTTGCTGTGCAATATCTTTCCATCGGATGAAGGTACCACTTATAGTGCAAACTACATCGGGGTATATTCTTGCTTCTAGGATAGTCCTCCAAGTGATACAACCAACACCCCTCTTTGCTTGCAGGATGACGATCCCAACCGTTTTACCTGTCGGGTTTGCAGCAAAAACTTCAGTCTGCAACGACTTCTTAATCGACACATGAAGTGCCACAGTGACGTGAAGCGTTACTTATGCACATTTTGCGGCAAAGGGTTCAACGACACCTTCGACCTTAAGAGGCACACGAGAACGCACACGGGCGTGCGGCCTTATAAATGTAACCTCTGCGAGAAGAGCTTTACTCAAAGATGTTCCCTCGAGAGCCACTGCCTTAAGGTTCACGGTGTCCAACATCAATACGCATACAAAGAACGGCGCACCAAGGTATAGATCAATATATGTTTCCACCGTCATCTATACAACTCGTTTTTGCGCGCGGAATATTCCATGTGTAATCCATTTTAAAGAACGCGATATCTTCTTTTTATGAACACTTCGTTCATATTTAAAAAAAATCCGTTGATCATTCGCGGGCACATTTTCTGTGGCCGCATATATGCATCAGGCAAAGACTATGGCTGTAGGCTATAGATACATGGGTGTGCCTTTATACACCCGACATAAGCAAAGACCATCGATATTTGATATAAAGACACATCCCGTTGCACAATAATGAAAAAAAAATCAACATTCTGTTTACATGAGTCTCTTTACATTAAAACTACCAAAACGGTCAAGTTCCATCGTTTTTTGACGACATATAAACCCTTCACAGACTAAGGTGATTAACTATAGTTATATAATACTTTTAAATTATAGTACCAATAACAAATTATTTTTCTGAGAAGCAAAAACGATTGACTTCATCGTTTAAAAGAAATTCTTGTAATAATCTTTTGTCTTTTATCATACTGACATATAATATATCTAAATCCGTAAAAATATTGGTCGGCCGCTATAGCCTTAACCGCACAATAAACCGCACTTCTACACGATTTACAAACGTCCTCGTTTATCTGCCCAGGTGTACGTATGCGAGGAATGCGGTCACACGACACAGGAGCCCGAGGTGCATTACCTCCATTTGAAAGACAAGCACCCCTACAGTCCCGCGTTGCTGAAGTTCTACGACAAACGGCACTTCAAATTTACCAACAGTAACTTCGCCAACATGCTTCTCCAGGTGCGCACGTAGACTCCGATTAAACGCGATATGACACACTAACATACATTGTGATCGTACCAACGAAACGGTGAGCAGAGAACAAATGACGTGCGTGTCGGTAGTTCGGAAACCACAGACGAACGTGATACGGTAATGTTTTTCGAGCGAAGATTCGAGCCATGAGTGTTGGGGAGGGGGGATAATGCGAGGACAAACGAAGAGGGAGCCGAGACGGAAGGAAGGGAATTAGCGAATAGTCGCGCGAGACGAACGCTAGGATGAACGCGATGATGTGCGACGCCGGTCAAGTATTACTGTTATTCGACTAAAGAAAAAGAGCGAGAGAAAAACACAAAAAAAAATATAAAAAAAAGAGCGACAGGTGCAAGAACACGAAATTGTTCTTGGTCATGTAACTCTTCAGGGTGGCCTGTTGCAACGGGACTCGCGGAATGCAGAGAGCCCAGTTAAGTCCTCTTCGAAGAGTCTCGAAGCGCCCTTTCAGCGCGGCACGACGCTCTTGCATCTGGGACGGGCACCCAGCTTCTGAAGAGACCCAAAGACTGGAGTGGCGGAGAGGGGTGTCCCATTGAGCCAACCATGAGCGGTGTTTGGAAAAAATGTCGCGCGAAAAAAAAGTACCTGCAGGTGCCTCTCCCCGAAGTGACGGGCGTTCCACATCCACGAAGACGGGCCAAGGGCAAGGACTGCAGGACGTCGAAATACGCGCTAGGATCCACGCGGAGATCATCCCCGTGATTCCAGTAAACTCGTGCACACAGTATTTCGCAAAGAGGAGGAAGGACTCTCGGTAAATCCGAACGGCACATGCAATGATTTTTCTAAGGGCGAAAATACGTACCGATTTGTATATTGAAATATGAAACTCGGGTATCCTCGTTTTTTCGCTCATGGTTCACATTGTCGTCGAATTGGAGGGTATGTAGAAGGTTGGGAATTTGACAGTAGAGTGCGTTTTACGTGACACTGCTCGCTAAGGATAAAGTGCCGTCTCGAAGATGTATATAGCCTGTATCGAGGATTACCTGGTAGTTTCACATTTCGTTTTATGCCCGCTCTAGGTGAGTCTATTTATATCATCGCGATGATACTTGTTTACACGCACAAACCGCGTTCTTACATTCCATGATTAAAATCAGACAAACATGCCAGCACACGTTTCCTTAAGATAGTTTACGTCGACCGTGTTGTTCCGATTTACCGATCGTTGTACGTAAGTTTGCCGATACATAGGTTTGTATAGAAACATTATATAGTATATTACTGACGCGATACGTTTCGCGATGACGCCCAAAGACTCGGATCCAACGTTCCAGGAATGTCGAACACACTCTCTTGGTGGACTTGACGGCCCACCAGAGCAGTTAACACGAGCACACGAACGATACTCTTTAAGCGATGCACGGCTAGTTACGTTGCTTTCCGACTTTGCGGGCGGGTATAGAGAAAGGAAGTGGCTGACATCGTCGAAAAGTCCGATTGGCTGAATGTCAGGTACTTCTTTGACCATTAAATAAATCAAACCTGCACCGAGAGCGAAACACCCGCCACGGGTGATGTCGGTGTTGAGGGAGATACGAATTTTGCGAAAGACACTGCGTTTTTCGTCGACTGACAGCGTGGAGGACCCTAGTACGAAAAGGGTTCGCGCAGTTTCTGTATGAATAAAGGAATAATCATTACACACGTTGAGTAATCTGTGATATGACAGGACAGGAGTTACTCACTCACCTCCTTCAGGCACGAGATTCTGCTTCTTGCACCTTGGTTCATTCGGGACACGCACCGACATACAAAGAGTGAGACACACGAACACGCGATAAACATACTAATTACACAGGGACACTATGGGGTTTTGTGCAATTCTACGGTGGTAGGACATACTGTATTTTTTATTTTCCTTTTTTTTTGGCAAATGTGTGGATCAATGCATACACGACGTGCGTTGATTGGCTCGGAACTGCATTTCCGTGTAAATTTTGAGGAGTGTATCCACGGTTATGTATCGTTGTAGAGGTGGTAGCGAAGCAAGATACGATTCGCGGAGTAGTTATGCTAAATATCGACGAGTTTAACTTGCAAGTCGGGTGCTGAAACGATTTGCGATTAATCATGGATATGTATGGGGTACGAGAAGACGAAGAGTGAAAAACTCCGTATGTAATCCATTGCATTTTCGATTAGCTCGATTGTTGTACATAGCGATATAGATAGGTTTAACTTCAAACATATCACTTAAAATGCTCCGTTATTATAGGAAACCCGGTAAGGATGTTGGATCGACTAAGTTTGGGCAAACTGTAAATAGTACGGTAGTAGGGTCGCACCAGAGAAAATCGAATCCTGCCCGTGGTTATCAGTACCTTGCTTAAGATAATATGTATACAATATGTGTATAGCAAATGTGTGAGAGCCAATTTTATGCGACATTGCACACTTCCCTTGGCAATACTCAAGGATGTAATGGTACTTCGCGGCACAATCCGTTAATCGTGTTAATAATATATTATTTGCTAATATTATTAATAACATTATTACTATTATTTTGATCGTTAGTATTTAATTTACGTGCAGTATTGTCGGACGCAATAATACTTAAACATCTCTTACATCGTTATCAATACGAATATCATTATTGCTACTATCACACATCAATATTCATTACTTTGCTATAAATTTTGCGCCGAGGCGTTTTAAGGATATCACCGCTAGTACTGTTATCATTATTAATATTATATAATTATCGATATTAGCAATTGCCCCTGATAATAATTGTGGTTATTGACATTATTATTATTATAGATTTATATATATATATATACATATACGTCTACGTGTACAAATAAGGCGCTGCAGCAGTAGGACGGATTCTCTTACAGAACCATATTAGATATCGGGTTACTATTGATACCGATACACTTCGCCTGGCGCCAAATAAATATCTGCTCGAGATACCGCGTTTGTAATTGTTAGTGTAGATATTTTACATTGTGAATAAAGTACCCTGTAAGAAACTCGTTGTTTTAAGACCAATTTTACCATTTTTAATCTCTAATAGTGCTGTAAATGAAAACTCAATTTTCCACGTGACTCTCGATTTTCGATTTTCGATAGATCCAAAGATAAAGAACCTTAGCTGTCGCCATGAAAAGCAACCGAACGAGCTTTTCTACTAACTCAAATTACTTTAACGCTATCAAATTTATCTACGAATTATACAGCGCCTTCCATCGATCATTGGATATTTTCTCATTTTATGCGAAATTATTATTAAACGGGGACACAATATTTGGATTCAATCTTAATATTTCATATAAAATCGATATAATTTGAATAAATATTACACTCAGGATATATTTAATAAGCGCTATCTTTTTGCATCGTACAATCATCTGACTCTCCATTTATCTAAGTGTCCAATGATTTATGGATCGAAGCGTAAACATTATCCGCATACCACAAATACATTCGATCATTTTATCAATCGTACCGAACGCAACAATCGGTTCTAACGGACACATCACTTTTATCTGCGATTATCAGTCGAAACGATTTGCTTCCAGATGCGAACACAATACCGCAGGTCCGGATTGCAACGAGTGTTTACCTTTTTACAACGACGCACCTTGGGGACGAGCTACCACTGCCGATGCCCATGAATGCAAACGTAAGGAAATTTTGTTAACATTCTAGATATTCAGATCGTTTTCGTTGCATCCGTCTCAAGATCCGCGAAGACACAATAGGTTGGTCTATTCGTAGAGCAGGCGCTATACGCTGCGGAATATTTTTAAAGGACCAACATGCCGAAGGCACAGGTGGGCCTTGGCAAACCTGCTCCTCGGAGGACCCTTTTTCGCGATCTATACCCGGTGTCCAAAAGTTTCTGCCCTTTGCAGAGCGCCATTCTTTAATTTCGATTTACGATCGACTTCAATATCCCTTAATTCAGATATATCTTCTAAATTTGACAAAGTACAACCAAGTTACGTTTCACGTACGATGGAACTTTTTCAAACGTGCATCCTCAGAAATTTGAAGAATTTTTATATTTTTTTCTATCTAGATATTTTAATATTTTTTACGTCATTTTCTTTTATAATTACTATTTTAACGATTCCAGTATTAACCCTTTGAGTCTCATTCTATATTTTCTTTCCGTCAAGGATTCTTCGATAATATTTACAGAGCTCGCGCATGTACAGCTGCACAATTCTCCATCCTTTTCAAGTAGATTCCTCTATTCGTATGCTTCTTTTTATTGCCCTTATATATTCCAAACGACGCTCGCTTTAAATAGCCCGTGCAATGTTTTTACCGCATAGCGAGCATCCTCGTCATTGAGGAAAAAAAAATCTCTTCTCACGACCGGTATATTCGATATAAACATCAAAAGGGTTTACCTCGTATAGATCATCCAACACATCGGCGATCGCGAAAACGTTCCTCTCCGTGGGGATTTAATCCTTTCCGCACACCCGAGAGACCTTACCGTCGGGAAACACGTTGGCATTACCTAACCAGCTTTACCTTTTACGTTCATTGCCTGCTCACAAGTGGGGATCGCCGGTGGTCTCTACTGGCTCACAATGTGGCTTTCCTGCAGTCGTATCTTCAGTATTCGCGATACCGCGATGCGAGCACCCGTTTTCTCCTACGAATCCGACCATATGCTCGCGACATCGCTCGACCGAATTGTCGTACAAGACTAGTTCGATTAGCAAATCGCAAGTACAGTCGTACGGATTTATGGAAATAATGTTTTGCGTTCCCACGGCGCGAGAAGAATTGTCGTTAATGAAGACTCTCGTGTACAGAGCGTACCGTGGCAAATGATGTTTGGAAAAATACAGGCTAAAGTATCCGATGCATACGCGGAATGGCCTTGTGCTAGAAACGCGTGTTAAAAGGAGTTAGATACGAATATCGTTGCTTTTAAATTCCTACGAAGACATACGCTTTTTGACGAGAGAGTATCCAAGCTCGGATATAAACAGAAAGATGATATAGAAATCGGATCGAATGATCTTGTTAAATTGTAAAGTTTCTTGGAATTAAACGGGGGAATTCTTATGAAAACGCACCTCGTCTTTTCCTTTTTTTTTATATATTTGTAATAGAGCTGTTGTCGATAATGAAACCACTGGCATTGCTCGGTTTTGTTTATTTCGTTACGATCTGCGTTTCTGCGCGCTGGGATGGAATACTTCCGTGGTATTCGGGCTCAAGTAAATACCGTTTTCATTGATATTATTACGATATACTAATATCTCGCTTGATGGCCAGTATATGAGAAATGAGCCATAAAGCAAAATCGCGTAATCATTTATTTACATAGGAGTTCATTAAGGCGAATCGTGCGAAAGTGTGATCATCATAGCACATAAACCGTAAATCAAAATTAAGCTATAATGAAAAAAGATCGTTACAGCGATGAGTTATACAAATGGAAAAAAAAACTAAATATCGATATAAAAAATTAATATTCGATTTGGCAAAGTGAAAGATCGCATTTATTTCCAGAAATATTTAGATAACTCGTTATCCACAATTATTATATACGATTTAAACCGATTTTGAAACATGGTCGTAAAAATGATTAATTCCATTCGCGACTCTTGCTTTCCGCTCCATTTATTTATACGGCAATCTCGTAGAAAATTGACAAATATACGTCGATTAACGAGATATACGATTGCTCCCAAAGTTTAAAATAATCCTTCGTAATTGCATTACGGAATTGGAAAGAAGAATGGACAGTCCGATGATTCCTGCTAGGTACGATTTCCGGTAATATTGCGGCATAACTTGGTTCCAGCTTGCAACTGCAACGGCTATTCCGAAAGGTGCTACTTCGACAAGGAGCTTTATAAGGCGACTGGGCACGGTGGTCATTGCTTAGATTGCACGGCTAATCGCGACGGCGCCAATTGCGAGCGCTGTAGAGAAAACTTTTACCAGCGCCCGGAGGATAATTATTGCGTTGCCTGCAACTGCAACGAAATCGGTACGATTTTTACTCTTAATTACATCCACTATTTTTACATTACGCATTATGTATCGAAGAAATGCTTCTTTACAAATATTTTTTCTATAATATGTGCTTTATTAAACGACAGTATTTACGCGATCATGATTTCTGGGATTCTAAAGATTTTGTACTATATATTGTGCGTTGCAAAAGTGTTTTTTCTATCGATAGTTTTTTAAAAAGTATCCTCTTTTAACTGTCGGATTAATGTCATCAAACATTACGTAGCTGCTAATTTGATTAAATATTCGATACCTCGTAAAGAAGAGTGCCTACGCACCGTTCTAAGTGAAATAATTAGTAGCTGCATTACAAATGCACTATATTATATATATATATTATAGATGCATTATAAATGTATAATATCATTTAGAGAACATGTGTTTGATGAAACTTCATTTCCTAGGATCCAGAAGCCTGCAGTGCAACAGCGAGGGTAAATGCCAATGCAAGCCCGGCGTAACCGGCGATAAATGCGACCGCTGTGCCGCCAATTTCTACAACTTCGGTTCCCTGGGCTGCACTTCGTGCAAGTGCGATTTGGCCGGCTCCCTTGAAAATACACCGAGTTGCGATCCGGTTACAGGTGTTTGTATTTGCAAGGAGAACGTGGAGGGCAAGCATTGTCGAGAGTACGTATTTAAACTCGAACCAAAAAAAATATATCTCACGGTAACAACCATTTTTTCACACTCGAACGCTCGATTCTTCGTCGTTCTGTCGACAGAAAAATTCTCCAATAAACCAGATGGAGAATGTAGAATTATTAAGTGTGAGAATTGGATTGCTAGCTAGGAACACTAAAATTCATGATATTCACAAACTATCGGTATTGGAGTTACGTTTGGTAGTGAAATTCTTTCCAACGAGTGGAACTTATCGCGTTGATCCACAGGTGTCGGCCGGGATTCTTCAATCTCGCTCTGGAGAATGAATTTGGCTGCACTCCCTGCTTCTGCTATGGCCATTCCTCGGAATGCAGACCCGCAACCGGCTACTCTAAAGTCCTCCACGAAAGTATGTTCGTGAGGGGCAACGAACGCTGGACAGCGACCGTGGCCGGCAATCCCATTCCTCTCCATTACGACGCACTCACGCAAACCGTTTCGGTCACAGCACTGGATCGCGACAACGTCTACTTCATGGCACCAGGTATATACGATTGATCAGGCAAATACGTTCTTCTACTATTTACGATTTACGCGAAGAGGTTTTTTATTAAATAAAACCAAGTACTTTGCGAGATAAATACGTAATAATGACGTAGTAATGATAATAATAAAATACAGCATAACGATAATGTAAGGGATGTGAGTAATTGAGTATCGATATCAAATCGATTTTTTTCGGTATAGTGTATTTGTTTTTTAATCAGCGTACGTTGCTTCTGTATATAGAATATTTCAATTTTGCGGAATGTTGACCAATGATTAAAGTGTTCATAATATTTATTACGGCGCGTTATTTTAATAATATACCGCGCTATTTTCTTTGCCCGTGAGAAATATCGACGTTTCTTTTGGGTTTACTGTGTATATCATAGTGCCGTCTTATGAGCGTTTGATAAATATTCGTGTTTATCGTGATCTTATCGCGCAGATAGATTTCTGGGTGATCAGCGTGCATCCTACAATCAGGATCTATCCTTCACCTTGAGGATAGGAGAAACCGGTCCGGCACCCACCGCCAGGGATATCATTCTCGAAGGAGGAAACGGAGAACAAATCACGCAACCTATTTTTGGCCAGAATAACCGAATGCCAACAGTTACGGTAAATAAAACGTTGCACGTAAACGGAGAGAGTATGTAACCATGATTTTAACATCTTGTATATTTGTAAATCTCTTTAATTTATTTATAAATTGTTACAGCCACAAGAATATCGATTCAGATTGCACGAACATCCGGAATATGGCTGGCAACCTCGTTTGTCGTCCAGGGCGTTTATATCGATCTTATCAAATTTGACCGCTATAAAGATTCGTGGCAGCTACACGCATCAAGGTGATTAAACAGAGACTGAGACTTTTTTAAAAAAAAAATTACTGTTACAAATATGAAAAGAAGACATTTATTAACTGCAACTAGCATCGTTTTATTTCTTCTTTTTTTTTTTAAATTTATATTACTTTAAGAAAACACTTTAATTATACAGCATTACGTCTAACGTTCTGTTTCAATAGGAAGAGGATTTTTGGACGACGTCAAATTAGAGACAGCGCAACGTGCTGCAGCGGGTGAACCCGTTGATTGGGTGGAACACTGCAAGTGTCCTCGGGGTTACGTTGGACAATTCTGTGAATCGTGCGCACCTGGATTTCATCATGATCCACCAAACGGTGGTCCATTCGCTTTTTGTGTGTCTTGTAATTGTAATGGTCACGCAGACATCTGCGAAGCTGAGACTGGTATGTGTACATACATTTAAAGTTTTTTTATTTCACATTTGGATTCTTTATGTTCCAAGACGTATTTGTTTCATGCTAATTAGTTGTAATTGAAGAACTAAATTTATATTTGATCCATATTACATTCATGCATAAATAACTAAGGTGTTAATTGCTACTGTTACGGATGGAAATGATAATTATTTTTGCATCAATCTAATACCTTAAAATACGTAGCAGATAATGATAGAGATTTATCAAAGACATAGTACTGATAAACAGAAATAGAAAAGCAAGCAAGAATTTATTTGGTTCTCGTGTTAAAATTGTTGTAAAGCATTCAGAACATAGACCACGTGTTGAGCTATATTCGATAGAGAAATGCAAAGTGCTAAAGGAGAACATTATAATAATTGTAATATTCCGTATTTTTTAAACTGTTATAAGATTGTCCTCTCTTATATAGATGGTGTAAAAAATGCTCCGTATAGCTTTCATTCGATAATAAATTTTAGGACAGTGTATTTGCGAACACTACACAGCTGGCAACAACTGCGAATTGTGCAAACGTGGTTATTATGGATATCCACTAAAGGGAACACCAGATGATTGTAAACGTTGTCCTTGCCCCGATAATGGTCCTTGCATATTGCTGGGTAATAATCCAGACCCTATATGCTCAGAATGTCCTGTGGGGAGAACTGGTAAGGACAATTTTATTCCCCAATTTGTACATTACCACAGTCATCTTTTTCTTAATAGTTTTATAATTGTTGATATATTTTACATAAATTATTTTGTTACCAATATTGGCAGGACCTAGATGCGAGACTTGTTCAGATGGATATTTTGGAAACCCTGAGAGAGGCTTATCGTGCCACCCTTGTGATTGTAACAACAACATAGATTTGAATGCTGTTCGAAACTGTAATCATGAGACGGGAGAGTGCTTAAAATGCGTCAACAATACTGCAGGTTTTCATTGCGAAGAATGTCTTTCTGGTGAGTTCTATTTTAACTACTTTGGTATCCTTTATTGGACATACAAATGACACCAGAACTATCAAGGCTAGTGGATGTATGTATACAAATATTATTTTAGTAATGATAATATATAGCATTAACTATGTTTAGGATATTACGGAGATGCTCTATCTGATCGCAAAGAAGATGGTTGCAAGTTATGCCAGTGTTACCCACCAGGTACGATCGAGCTGGATGACGGTAGAGTCGCTCCCTGTGAACAGCTAACTGGGCATTGTGCCTGCAAACCTCACGTAATTGGTCGTGATTGTGACAAATGCGAAGAGGGATATTATCACATAATGAGTGGCGAGGTAATATAGATATACTATTCCTTAATTTACATTTACAATTGAATTAATCCATAGCACACGTAGTTTGATTACATAATACAGGTCTATCAGACATAAAAGTTTTTTTTATAAAAAATTGATTTAAATAACTACTCATAAAGAAAATAACATTTTGTACAAAGCTAAAAGTTAATCGACGTACCCATATATATTAAAAACATTTTCTGCGAAGGGATGCACAGCGTGTAATTGCGATCCAGAAGGATCTTACAATCGAACGTGCGACGCTGTTACCGGACAATGTCAGTGCAGACCTGGCGTTACTGGTCAACACTGCGACGCTTGCCTTCCATATCAGTATGGCTTCAGCAGGGAAGGATGCAAGCCTTGCGACTGCGATAGCATTGGTTCCGAGGACTTGCAATGTGACGCCAATGGACAGTGCCCGGTAAGATTATTTTAATACGAAATCACGGTTTTATTATATTTTACTACCAACTCCTAAATTTACTTTTCAGTGTCTGACAAACGTCGAAGGTAGACGTTGCGATCGTTGCAAGGAGAATAAGCACAATCGGCAAAACGGTTGCTTAAACTGCCCCGATTGCTACAATCTCACCCAATCCGCTGTCAACGTGCACAGGTTACGTTTGGGAGAGCTCGAAGATACTCTTAGGAAGATCAACAATAGTCCTACCGTCATAAAAGATCTCGACTTTGAGAAGGAGCTCAAAAACGTACAAGATAGGGTTAAGAACCTTCTGGAAATCGCCAAGCAGGGATCCGGAAGTATGAGAATTTCTGTACACGTTCTTCGATTCCTCAGTGCGGTCATTGTTAAAGAGAAAATATTCCAGGTGAAAATAAGACTTTGGTGGAGCAGCTGGACGATTTGCGCGATCAGTTGGACGCGATCAGCGAAATTTCGCTGTCGGTGAATTTGACCGCAGCTGAGGCGCAAAACACTACTATGGAGGGCTTAATGAGCATCGACGAGGCTGAGAAAGTGCTCGACAAAATACATGATCAATTGACCGTAAGGCTGTGACTTTTTTTTTTTAATTCATTTTTGGCGCCGACTGCTAAGGTCATTCGGTCTAGGACCTATCGTTTAAGGTGGGTCCTCAACCACCACAGCCATAGTATACGTATCACAGGGAAAAATCGTCAGTGATGAAGCGGGATTTTGAACCCGGGTCTCACGCGTGGAAGTCCGAGCCTCTATCCACTATACCACTGTAGCTCTGGTTGTGGTTTTTTCGCGATGTATAGCCGATTCGTGCAATAGACAAATCTACTTGCTATCGAAATTTCTATATTTATCGATTTAACAGGAAGCAGAAGATTTTCTGGCTACGGATGGCGCGACAGCACTGGCCGATGCGAAATTACGAGCAGAACAGGTCGGTCAACAAAATCAGCAAATGACCACTATCGCGCAGCAAGCTCGTATATCTGCCGACATGTACGTATGATATCTTTACATAGCGACCATGCACTTCACAATGCGTGTATAATATAAATGGAAAGAAGACTTGAGTAATCGTATAATTTGTTATGAGATGATCGATCAAGTTAGAAGATAACTTTATGTGTACACAAAGTGCACAGGCTTATGTGGATATGTTTTTACAGAAATACTAATGAGGCTAAGAAAATTCACCTGCTCGCGGAGCAAGCACGGAACACAACAGTAGAGGCATACAATCTCGCAAAGAATGCGATATTGAAATATTCCAATATCACGTAATAATTTTTTTATGCATATGATTACGCTGGACCATTGTCGCGTAATGGATGCAGGATTAAGTTTTATTATTTTTCAGGGACGACATAAGAGCACTTGAAAATAAATTGGAGACTCTGGAAGATCGTATAAATGAAGTTAAGAATCTTACCAGCGTAGCAGCTACCAAATCGACCGCAGTTTCTCAGGAAGCATTGGATTTGTTAATATATGATCTTACACTTCCATCGGTAGATATTGACCGGCTGCAGAATGAGGTGGAGACTGTGAGCAATGAGGTATATATGCTTTTATGGGATATAATGTCGGGGCCAAAGATTTCTGGGGAATTATGCAGAAGCGGCGATGGAGGAAATAACTTTGTATTATATGCTAGTCCATTTCATGTTACAAAGATTTGATTATAACAATAATGATCGTTATGTACAATCTATATTTGCTGTAACAAGAGGTTTAATCAAAGATGCAGAATAGTATATCTCTGTGTATTCAAATAACTCTAAAAATTATTAACATTCTTATGTGTCGAACGATTCTCACTTACGATTTTATAAGCACTTTCATTGATGTCTGTACTTTTCTGTAATACAATAATGCGTTCATAGTACAAGTGGCAAATGAATAATCTTCGAATCATGTTTTGCGATAGGGATTAAGGATAAAAGAACAAGCGCAATTGTTGCTGGAACAAAACAAAGATCTCATAACTGACATGCAACAAAAGGTAAGAATTAGCGAAAAGCTGTTGGACAAGGCTCAGGATCAGCAAGCAGCCACCGCTGAACAACTTGCGGAACTAGACGGTGCAAATGTGAAAGCGAACGAAGCCGTAAAGCGTGGTGATCAGACTCTGAAAGAAGCCCAGGAGACTCATAAAAAATTAAGCGGTACGTCAGGAGATTCAGTGAGAAAAGATAATGTTGACCGACTTTAGAACTTTGGTAAAACTTTATCGCATTTTGTATGTACAGAATTCGATGCTGAGGTGCAGCGTGAGCGAGTCAAGGCGCAAGAGGCTTTGCAAGACATAAAACTAATCGAAGCTTTTATCAATAATGCAACAGAGGAGGCTGCTGCTGCGGAGATAGTACTGAACGGATCAGAAGAGAACGCCAAAAATGCTCGTAAATTGGCGCAGAATGCTCAGGCATGTTTTGCATAGATATACATTTAAATATAATGTTAAAAATCAATATTTACTTAAATGCACTGTTAAATGTTAAAGATCACTTATACATAACGATAAAAATATTTTTTACATGAGTGCACAAATATTGAAGGATTACGCAAGTGCACTTCAAAAAATTAAAATTTAAAAAAAAATACCGTTAAAAGCTTAATGTATGTAAATTTGTTGTCAATAATTCAGGTGTGCGTATCGCTGAATATCCATAATGAACAATTTTTCATTCTAGAAATACGCAGATGAAGCTAGCACCAATGCAAATGATATAAGACAAGCTGCGAATCAGACTAAATTGGAGGCCCTTCGTTTGGGCAACGAAGCTGAAAAACTGCACCTCAGGGTCGTCACTACTGATTCTTTGATGAAACAGTATGAAATTCAAGTTGCCAAAGACGCGAATGTAACGGCTGAAGTAAGAGAGTTTCAAAGTTAAAATACTCTTTAAAATTTATGCCAATGATTATTTTTATACTTTCATTAAAACATTTGTATTTCTTTATCATCCACTTGAAAGCAAAATGTTAATATTTTTCAGGCAAACCATAAAGTTGGTCAGGCAAAGATTAACGTGACTCTCACTGCCCAACAAGTTGACAAAGCACTGTCAGAAATAATGGAAATTATAAAGGAACTCGAAGAATTACCCGAAATTGGTCAGTGTGTGTTAAATACATTTTTACAGGGTGAACCACAAAAAACCTTATGACTTTCAGTATAATTAAATTTAGGGAATCCCGATTTTCTTTTCCCCATTTTCTTGCTCGTTCTATAAAGGGTCTCCTATAAAACGTGGCAAATATTTTAGATGTTACTTTAGCTCTTCCAGACAATTAAAAAAGTTCATACGAGCATATATTCTATTCAACTCTGTTGATTGTCGACAACCTCTACATTCTTTTCATTTTCAATAAACATATTTTTCCGATATAAGTCCTGTGGAGAATGTAAAGTTTTGTTTGCAAACAGTTGAGAAGAATTGAGCGACATAAAGGTTATCTAACGAAACAATTACTGCAATTAAAAAATTCGTTACAACTCGGAAACAAGATCAAGTAGACCATATATTTAAGTGGACACGGCTCATTGCTTTGATGTCTTAAAACCACCCCCGAAATATGACTCACTTATTACACCTAATCTGCATATTTCCATGCCTTCAAATTGTATTTTGGTTGAAAGAATAAATCATAACTGTTGGGAATTGCAGATGACGCGGATCTGAATCATTTGGAGGAACGATTAGTGACTGCGGAGAAGGACATTATGGCAGCGGAGTTAGATCAGAGAATTCGAGCTTTGACGGATGCAAAAAATCTACAAACGCAGTGGATAAAGAATTACGAGGACGAAGTCAGTAGACTGAGAATCGAGGTTGAGAATATCGACGACATAAGGAAGGCCCTGCCTTTAGATTGCCACAAGCGCCTACGTTTGGAGCCTTAAAGGTATCACGATCCCTTTTATATTTAATGTTGCAAATTTCGATTTCATTGAAAGAATAATTAAATTAATAAATTTACTTCACAAGTTCACATTGCATACTTCGTAAAGTATGAAAAACCACAGATATTAGGAGTATGATGGATCGTCATGAAAAAACATAATGTTATTTCTTCTTCTTTTCATGTCAGATGTGCCTTAATTACATATACAATATGGAAACACGATAGAGGATGCATGGATGTTGGCTTATAAAAATAGGATTACAGGCCTTCGATGTGGAACGTAGCATTACTGCGGATGCATCAACGGTGGTAATAGGAAGAGATCACTGTATTACTTGTACATTTATAATTAGAATATCTTATTTAACGAACCATAGAGAAGGATCAAAATTTCCCTTTCGAAGATACAATTTCATGCACGAATATATGCAAGGAATTGCAATAATGAAACGTAATGCCAAAGATTCTCTTATAGTAATAAAATACAGTCTGACTGTTCTCAGTTATCCTTAGGCTATTTACAGTAATCGATGCGTTCGTTCAACTTAATTTGTCGAAACACACGGTATCCATATGTATGTATAAATATGTATATAGTATCTATATACATCGGTCTCGTCATTATCGTCATCCACTTTAGGGTTTATAGGAAACCGCTCTTTTCTTAACGAATAAGAAAACCGTCTTTGTTTAGAACGTATAATCAGTAGTCATGCCGGGTAGTATTTTGTGATACCAACGACGACGTTCAGATTTTTTTTACGCTGAATCCTGAATCACAAAATACTCTATTGACAATTTTTACGATCACTGTACTACCATTTATTCTAAGGAATAGTGTAATCGAACATTTTTATACAATATTGATAAGTACCGATAAAGATGAGAAATAAAACATCCACAAAAAAAAGAATACTTAAAATTAATATCCTCCTTTCGTTAGGTGTTAGAAGATTGACCACGTTCCTGGGATGAGTTCATTTTAGATAATACTTTCTGTGCACTTCGAATGACTTTTTGCCACATTTGAATGTCACCCAATAAAGAAACCGTTTTGTCCAAGATTGGGAAAGGATTTTTCTAATAATTATGTGGAAAATTATAGTAACTGTATTTATTTTAAATTCATCATAAAATATTGCTATAAATAGTAAGTATGCATCAAAACTGAATTTAACATGTTATATTGCAATGAAGAAGAACCAATCAGTTGCATGGAAGCTAGGAAATTAAATAATTTACTTAATTATAAACAAAATTATTAGAAATACCAATATAGCAGTCAACACTCCAATGGCTACCCATTGTCTCCGATCTAAAACAAACGGAAAGTAACATCACATGCGTCACTTATAAAAAAAGTTATTGGAATAAAAATATTTTATTGCTGACTACGTTGATGGCAATAAAATACATCGTATTACATCACATCCAAGTGAAAACAAAAGAACATATTTGGCCCTTCTTCAGATATTGAACAAAGTATAGAGCTTTAACATGCAATTCATCAGCAAGCATTTATAACAACATTGCAGTTCACTGGTAATCGATTCGATGATTGACAGACATGGTGATCGATCCAACAATATTTTTAAGCTCTTACTGGATACAATCGATAAAAGTCTCTCAACCATGGAGTTTAAAGAAACATTAATAAAGGTAGGTACATTTTGATCATTGGTATTTGAGTATATTTTAGTGGATGAGGAATATTTATGGTACTTTACAGCAATATGTACAATTTAAATAAGATCTTAAGTTTTATTCATCAATATCTCTTTTCACAATTGGTCATTTATGAGAAATCATAGGCTAGAACCATTTTTTTTTCCTTTTTTCGATTACATGTTAGAATAGACGATCTGAATTAATTACGAATTCACAATTTTACAATATTAACATATTACTCTAACCATGGAATAAATATTTCGTTTCTATATCTTAATTTTCTTTTTTCGTTTAATTCTTCTAAGTGAGGTTTAAGTTTACTTGCAACCGCTAAGTTTAGAGTAGCTTTTAACAATCATGTTTACATCGATAAACAATCATCAACCACCATACATACAACTATGTTCTCACATAATTTGACACTTTTAGCCAACCATCGTTATTTCATTTACATCCTCGATATGAGTAAACCATCTGGTACTTACATATGATCCACATAACTATGATACCATTTACTAAACCATTCTTTGCCTATCGTGCCAATCAGTATGGCAATATCACATGTTATATACATTAGAAGTAGAGGTATTTGAGATTCCAAAACACGTTGAAAAATTTGACGGAACATCGTATATAAATCTGTTATATTAAAATTTTGATGAAGCACAAGTGTGTGTGCCCACATCTCAAGGTGTTCTAAATTTGTATCTTATTCCAGTTGCGGTTTTTGCATAACACGTTTATCAACAGTTACTAACGTTTGTTGCGCAAACAATACTTAAATATATCGTTTCAATTATCTATCTGACTTTTAATATCTAATATTCCAACAACGTATTTTGCCAGGAATTAACGTTACTTTGCAACACGCTAAATTTTTTGTGCCTAATGCACCGTAAGTATTATAAGCATCCTCGTTCGTGCCTGTTAAATATTTTTTCCTGACTATAACTGGTCCATTACAATTTCAAAACTATGTTTCTGATAATACACGCAAATTAAACGCGAGATTCTTTCCGTTAATTTTCATTTGAATAGTCGTGTTTTGTGTAAGTATCCTATTCATATCAGAGGAAGAAAGTATAATAAATGCTAAGCTTAAAACCTTCGTGTTTAAAACAGGTACATAAAAGCAAGTTGTTCAAAAATAATAAATTAATCGCTATATAATTTGCAACAGGTTTGCATTCCTTTAAAATATAGAATGTTCTTTAAATCATGATTAGTGTCCATGAAACCTTCTTATTTATATTCTGCGCACAAGTTCTTCCACGCGTCTAATTACACTTGTTATGCAACAGTTTTTTTTATCTTCACAGATGCTTGTCAATGAGTATTATACATTTTAGTAAATTGAATCAGCATATCTTATTACTTTCAACACTTCTTCGTTTGCTGTTTAGAGTGGCAACAAAAAGCAGAAGGAAAGATTTGGACACTAATCTATCCAGCTATATAGTTTTTCTTTTTACCACCTAGATAAAATTTGGCATATTGACACTTCTTAGATGAAGAGTACTAATGCTGCATACTACTTTTGAAAATATGCGAACGTACTCTGCATCCCTTACCAAGTGTTAGCTTATGATTTCTAAATTTTTTGTCATGGATGATTAATCCATTGATAAATTATTTACTTCAAAATATTCTTATGTACAGTGTGATAATAGGAGGTCGAAGATGACTAATAGAAAACAATTTAATTAGTGTGCAAAAGTGCCAGAAGTAGTTGAAATTAAGAGAGAAAGGTGTTTGAGGAAATATTGCCTTTGTTAGAACGTGATGTTATGCGTCATTGTTGCAGAGAATATAAAAGATATAGCCACTAAGGAATAATCGACGGAAAAATATCCATAATTCTTCAGTAAACAGCGCTACGTCAAAATAAAGCAATATCCATAAACAGCTTTGCGAAGCAAATCAAATGAAACATCATAAAATCCATTAATTTCACTAAACAATTATGGAAAAAGTATTGGAAAAATATAGAGGACTATTTATTCTCCAGAACATAAAAAACAGTTAGTTATCGTGGTCGACAGAGAAGATAAAGAAGAAGGTTTAGAGGCAAGATCTGAAACACTAGACGTTGCAGTAGTAGGAGCAGGAATGTAATTGTTATAGTTACCATTACTCATGTGAAGGACTTTTGCCATTTTTTTCATCGTTGCATCCAGCTTGGAGTCTGTTACTTCCAGTTCATTGCCAAACTCGTCTAACATGCTGAAACAAATCTTTTGCGTTGATATATACTATGACACTCGTTCAACGAATTAAGCATACGATTGATTCTTACACAGCCTGCTCATCCAATTCTGTATTAATTTGTCTAGAGACCGTTTTTAGAGTGCCGATACTTTCCCCGATCATGTCCAACTGATCATCCTGTTGTCTCATCATTGAATCCTGTTGCTGCATGGTGTCTCCCAAAAACTGTCTGTTGGGACTGTCGATTTCATTTTCCAATTTACTGTACTTTGTCGTTCCATGGTTCATCGGGACCCTTGCAGGACTGTTATCCAGAAGTGGCTATTTATGCGAAAGATGAAGATGTTATTTGCCTATTATATTTATCATTCTTTCATTATCATGAACAAAGTATACAATAAATTTTGTTGTTAGATATTAAAAACTGTTATTCCGCGTATCAATATAAGTGATAATGTAATATACCACATTACATAGCAGTTTTAAAGGAGGGTCATAATCTAATAACAACAGTACAATGCAAGATATCATTACTAGATGCAACGTATTTTTACCGTATACACCATGATTTCTCTAAAACCACGGTGCTAAAATCAATTTCAATTAATGCCAATACATATTTTCTAAAGTGATACCGATAAACTGTCAAAAATAAAGCCAAAAATCAAACAAATCGGGCATGATGCATGTTTATAATGATTGGCAGGTCGTATATCAAACACGGTTATCGATCATCGAAGAAACTCGTTGACTTGCCAACAGATGCCATTGTCATCGTTACTTTATTTGTATGCAAACACTTTCTTCTCATATTTACTGCATACACATAATCGTGCGTGTACTTTCAATTCCGTAAAATAATTCGATAGCATTTTTTTTTAATTATAATTTATAACGAAGATTATTACAGGTTATATCCTCCATGCATGCATGTATATTTATATCCTATACAAGCTGAGATAACTGCACGAAAATAGCGGGGTTTCTTCCAAGTATCTTATATTTAACCCTTTCGTTCCTGACTGTAACTATAGCCACTCATCATCGAGCGCATGTTGTATCCTACTGCTGACTATAGTCGTCCATTAAAATTTCGCATTGATTCACGACCACAGACATATATAACTACATAGTAATTCTATACAGTAATACATGCAACTGTGTATTCGCAATTCAGCTCGCGGATAGAATAGCTTGATATCTCGCGGACTTGCAATTCTGTTTTAACGAATTATTTTGTTTTTTTAATATATTTCGGGTTAAATATTGTTTTATGAGAAAGTTAAATTTAGATCGTAGTAAAATTATTGTAATATGCTTGATTCTGATTTAATCCTTTTACTATCTTAGAACCGATATGTCGGCCTTCTGAATTTATCAAAATATTTCAAAACGTAAATGTATCTTCATTTCTAAAATAAGTATGGTCGTTTTCATGCATACTTTAAGAATCGTATATATTCCAAAGTTTTCTTGATGTTACTTAAAAAACCTACAAGGTATTATAATAGTAAATCCAGATGTGTCGTATCCAGAACTAGTGTACATAACTGTCTACATGCAAGAGATAACTCGGAAATCGCCTGAACGAACGATATTCAAACTCGGATCGAGAGTTTAGCTCCCACATTACCGTGGCTTTCCGACAAAAAATGTCTGTGCCTTTATTGAATACAACGGTGCACATATTTATTGAATGGAACGGTGTACGAGGTGTGATCAAAAAGTAAGCTGACTTTTTGAATTTCGCGGGATACCTACACTCGATTTTCGTTTTCTTTTTTTTCTTATGTCATGAGCATCGCTCAAGATCGGTTGAATGACATCAATGATGATCCTGATCTGCTCAAAAATGTCATAACTGGTGATGAATCATGGGTATACGGTTATCGTCGAAACCAAAGCCCAATCGTCTCAATGGAAGTCCCCAGAAGAGCGAAGACCGAAAAAAGTACGCCAAGTTCGATCAAATATTGATGAATAAATAAATATTTTTTGATAAAAATAAAAAGTCACCTTACTTTTTGATCACACCTCCTATATGCATATATGCATGTACACACACATACTCACACGCATATGCGGATCACTGCACTTGATTCAATGGTTAAAGATTATCGCATCTAAACGTCAACGTACGTGCACGCACAAAAGTGCACACCGTGTGTCTATTTATGTACGTTATTTTCAGACACTCATAAATTCATAAATAATATCTACACTCGAATGCAGTGCATGTCAACGCACGTGCATACATAATTCTGTACACTCATGCATGTTTATGTTGATACACTTGTGTTTAAAATCGACGTATATATTTATTTCGTACGCGTGTGAAAATGTAATCAGGTTGTTGCGATAACATACCTGTCTGGCTGTATTGTCACGGTCTCGGCCCCTGCTTAGATTCATTTTATCCTTCATAATCTGCGACACATCGATACAAATATCATGTATTATCAACAATCGTGATAATAAGCGTGCAAATGAATTTAATGCCCTTTCAAAAAAAAAGTCGAATTTTTCCTCTTTGCAGGAATATGAAATACATTCGAATTCTTCGAAAGCATTACTGTTATTTTCGATGATTTTATTCCATGTTTCGGATAAAAGAAAATATAATATTTTTAATTAAAAATTAATGAAGGAATTAATTTACATTCCTAATACATGACTATTGTTTATCTTTTTATACATTACCTTAACTTCTTCCCTTGCCTGTTCAATGAAACTTCGTTGAATCGTCAACTCTATGTTGTCAATCTTAAACTTCGTCGGATTCTTCTCCACGATACGTATAGATGTATTAAGGACAATATAGACATTATCAAGTATAAAACAGCAAGTATGCGGTATATGGTCGATCATGACTTTTTTTTTTGCTTCTAAACAATTTTTATACGTATTGAATGTGATATACGATAAACTTTTGCCGAAAAATTTGACCATCATATTATACGATCATTCCAGTGCAGAATTATAGGTTCCCTACAAATCAATATCATTTCATAGAGACAGTTGCATTTCTTTCCCTCTCTGCTACCGTCAAGTGGAACGCCCGGCTTTGAATCCCGATGATGCAGTAGTTTTTCATGGAAAACGAGGTCAAAATGTCAATTAAAAAGAAAATAATCATGTCGATATTACGCGCAACAGAATTTCCAAAAATACTTATAAATCGATGGTCATTCGTCCTAACCGAAATTCACGATTCTAAAAAAATAATCCGTATTGTCCAATGGACGTCATAACGTAAGCACTATTAGCGCATATTAATTTCAAATTCTTTATTTTTAGTCCCATAAATAAGACGATCATCCTTTCCAACTTGGCGATACCGCCGTATTCAACATCAAAATACCAATAAAAATAGCTCAGAAAAGATATCAAAAGCCATGATCGTAAGCAATACATTCCACCACTCAAAGTTCGTCATATCGAGGACACGCTATCGGTAAATTCTCATTCGGATCCGTCAATTTTCAAAAAACCCATTAATATGATTTCACGGAGACAATTATCGTCCGTTTGAACTTCGAGGATGAGGTCGTTTCGGGGAGTATATGGGGTAAAGCGATTACCCGAAACCGTGCCAACGCCGGTTTAAAACCGCTCGAGTCATCGTAATCGCGATGATACGCAAGCGTGAAAGGATATAAATCGTGTCCTCTAAATCATCGAGATCCCACTCGATCGAGCGTAGGGCTTTTCGCAGCTCGGTCGTCGTCCAATCCAATTCCTCCCGGGAAATTGGGATTCCCCCGCTCACGGCAGGAGTCGCGACAACATCCTGCAATTCGGTCCACCGTCCATACAAACCACGGTTCTTATTCAGGGCCTTGCAAACCTCGCTGTAAATCAAGCATCAAGTATTCCCCGTTTACCATCTTCATTTATTATTTATTTATTTTTATTGTGTTTACCATATTTAATTATTTATTTATTTTATATTTAACACTAAACCTACCACAGCGGTCAAAATGGCCGATCAGTCGTGTCTTAGTAAAATTGCTGTATTTCGTAGTCGGGCTTTTTTTGAGATTTACCGTGATTCTACCGCGGAGTGTGAATTGTTCTAACGATCTATCGACACCTCTTCTCAACGGCATTTTTTTTTTTATGATATACGTGGTATATATAAATATGCTGAGAAAATGGCAGATAGGTTTAGTGTTAAACATTCGACCGCGACGCGCGCCAATTCGGAACTAATGTAAATAACGACATTCCATTCATATGTATATTTCTAGATTAATAAGAGCATATACGAACATCAGAGGTTTGTTTTAATATAATTTTGATTCCAAATTGTTTGTATGATCTTGTGTAGGTAGAAGAACTGTTGAAAAAATTACTTAAATAAAGTCCGATCGATTCTATTGTGAATAAACGGAAAGGCGAATCATAAGAAGAAGACATTCTTTTTATTTGCTTTTGATTTATTTTCAGCGCACCGACCACCATAAGGTACGTTATTTAAGATGGATTACAAACCACCACGGCTACAGCGGTCGTATCACATGGAAAATTGGCGAAAGATAGAGGATTTTCTCTCGAATAAAATTCCGCTGAATTATATGCATTCATTATTAAAAACCATGATGGAAAAACTGTATTTTTCCACTACAAGCTGTGCGTTCGATCATGCAACAGTTATGTTCGCATAGAGGTACCAATGCAAATCGCGATGTGTAGGATTAAAATTGGAAGGAAAAACCTGTTTTTCCTTATATTCGACGGTAGATATGAAATTCCTAGAAAAAAAGGGGGAAACCGGATTCTTAACGTGTCTCACGCAAATATGATAGACCGTTCTATTGATAGCTTGGGTTATTGCAACGTGCACGTGCTATGGTTAAAAAGAGAAGTACGCGCAGATCGCGAAGCTGACATATCCATCGCGTTGGGATAACGATAAGATAACGGATAAACGAAAAATAGGATTTGGATAAGACAGGTGATAAACAATAAAACACGGAAAAATACGTGGTCTTCGTGGTAATGCAAATTCGTATGCGACGCGGAGCAAAAGGATCTTGACGATTCGAGTTGTCTTGTTATATCATATTTTCTTGGACACTCTTTGTGTATTTACGAAGTAGCGACAAATTCTCAACAGTTTTAACCGATATACTAAAAAATGGTATTTTTTTGAAACAATGTTGAAAACTTTTACTATCATTTTTTATCAGAATCGTTCTTAAAGGAGAATATGACACGGAGAAAAAAATAAGGATGACACGGCGGGGCATAAAGACATACATTTTGGGGTAATACCGGGTTATTAAAAAACTTTGGTAGTCACTCTACCGCATGTCTACGTATACTATAATAACAGTGCAGTGCTGTGAAACACGTGAACTTTTGCGTATCGATGCGGAACCATGCTGCAATTTTATACATATATTTTATCAAAATTGTTCTCCAGGAGCGTATATAGTACGGATCAAAAAACCAGGGCGTTTCAACTGGGTACGAATGTCATCTTAAATACATCTATTTTGAGATTTACCAAATTATTAATCATTTTGATCATCAATGCGCCGAACGATTATGCTTATCGTAAACGAATAATACGATACCAACAAAATATATGTATCGTAATAATAAAAAAATTGTTGAAAATTCAAATCACTACTATTCGAAAAGACTATGCATTACAAATAGACGATTAAGAATTTAGAAATACGTGTACTTTATACCAATATTATACCCGGCTATTGCAAAATGTTACGATACCGAGAAATATTTGCACCGGCGTAATTCTCTGTGCCGGTATAATACCAGGCTGTAAAAAAATTGTTATCGCTACCATACTAAAAGGCTATTACCTGATAAACAATACAACGCGAAAAAATATGTGCACTTCTTTGCACCGGTATAGCTTAAAATTATTCAAAAATTTGATTTGCTATGGTACAAAATGACAATGGAAAGAAAGACAGTTTTCTGATTAAAAAACAATGCCAAGACATACGTGCGATTCCTTCTACTGGGGCGGCACCTGATTATAGAAAAAATGTTGCTCGCTACTATGAAAAAGGATTACGCAGAAATATCGTTTTTTAATAAGGCATAAAATGCAAAGGAATACGTGCAATTCCTTATACTGGAGTGGCATCGGACTATTAAAAAAATGTTGTTCGCTCCGTGCAAAAAGGGCAAACGTAGGTACGGCGTAATGTCGCAGAGCGGGCCGACAAAGTCGCGAGGCAAAGTTTCAGGAATGTCGCAATGTTATGATCCGTCCGCGACGAGTTTATATTACGAAGATATTACCGCGGGTAACATCAAAATAATAGTTTCTGGATAAACTTACTCCTTGACGACAAAGAACGGATTCTCCAGCGTCATTCCTTCTTTGAATTTAAAGAGGTAGCCCTTCTCGCCGCCTCACGGCACCCACAGTAATGCGTATACGCGATTTGCCGATCATCGGTGGAAATTCGGTACTTTCTTTACCACGAGCACCGATAAACGTGGGGGACAGGAGGGGGGAGCCTAGGATAATCAAATTGACACTTGCTCGCACCCCTCCGTTATCTTACCGCGACGTCGTCGTATTGTGACGTCTGCTCCGTTTGTTCCCGCAGACGACTATTTATTCGATTTTCACGTTCGTGCGCAGCACGCCTCTCTAGGACCCAGTGGAATATTGATTTCGCGGCGGACAACGTGAAGCTTGATTCACAACCGCGAATAACATAATCTTGTACAATAGGGAGAATTTTTCTTTCGACCAATTGCACGGCTTTTCGAAGAATTTTTGTCAAATCGTGAATAACATGCGATTCTTTCGATCGATCCACCGTATACATTTTTCTTTTCAACTATGTATGAGGTTGTGTGTCGAGATTTACCTTCGAGTACACTTGCTATATTTTCGATAACCGTGACGTAGCGTATGACGTGAGCCGAGGTATTCGCGCGTTTTTCAAAGTATACCGGCAAACTGTGCTCAGTATAACGGTTATACTATAACCGGTTCAAGTGTGGATCATCGTTGTTACTCTTTGGTAAACCATAAGTGAGTGTCGTGAAAGGACCAATTTGACAAAAGCTGTTACAACAAAACGGTAAATAAGTGGATTTTCGAATTTACATCACTGCTGTTTGTGTATATATATATATACATATATATTTATATATAACCTCTTTATAATCTGGCGGAAAGCGACGAGACATATCGTTACTATGTTCGGCAAGTTATACACTGTGGTTTTTGGTAGAAATATTAACTGATTATGATGTGATAACAAAAGGGAACTTGTCTTTTGTACGCCTTAATTTATAATTTCAAATTAATATTGCAGTTACAATGACAATCGATCGTATAATATAGTTTTTACCGCTAGACATGCTACAAAACTCAATATTTACAAAGCTTATTATCAAGCAAAACTGGAATGTGTCGTATAATATTGTTACTTTCGTGAAGATTATATTACATATTTATTCATCGAACGCTGCAGTAATTTTCTGGGATAATCAATTAAATTCACTAGCATGTTAGTAATGTATGATTACATTTAAAATAGGTAGTTTACATTACTTTGCAGTTTTAAAGTGTTACGCTTGGTGTATATAATTCTACAAATATCTCGACGCGTCAAAACAAAGAATGAGGGATTATACGTGTGTTGCTTCCTTGATGCCTGAAAGTCCCTTTTTTCAGAGCAACAAGTGTGCTTTAGATTAAGTACCTAACGTGCGCAAGAATTATGACTAATGTTATATAGGCAACTGTAAGGAACGTTTTATATAGACATCGGATAAGGTATATGCATTAATGCGAAAGACGCGAGACTTTATATAAAATCAAAGTTGATATACCCCAAGACTTTAATTACGCCGTATGTAGTTTTTCACATAAACGTGATCAACACAGTCCACCATCGTAATCGTCCTCTTCCTCTTTCTCCACGTTTTGAGGTGGTGGCGCAGCATCATGCACTTTTTCCATTTCTGTAACATTTCTAGCTGCATCACTGTTGGCCGATGGCTTTGCTGGATTTTCCTGATGAAAATAATATTTTGAATTGTATTATTCGTTTTTAATTCATGCAGTACTTCTCGTGCATCTGCACCTGCTATATTAAAAATGTTATGAATAGCTACATGATTGACTTCTGCTTCTATCGTCGTTTGTCCAGTTAATCTAGCTGCATTTGGAGACACATATGATTCGGCTGCATTTGCTCTAACTCCTGCAGGAGGTATAGCATATTCTTGTTGAGGTAATGGTAAACCTCGTGCCAGTTTGGCATATTCAACATCCATGTGCTTGATAAATGGACTATTTAATGCTGAACGTGCAGAATCTGCATCTTCATTATCATATGCTTGCAGCAGCATTTCTAATGTTTGTACCTAGTTGATGCAAGAAGACATGAGATTAAAAATAATAATAAAGATTCAATAATTAATTTATTCCGGTGTTGTACCTCTGGCGGTTCGCAATAATTGCCCCATTCTTTAAAAGCCTTTTCTGCCGCGACTTGATCACCTCTAGCTAGCTGTACTAATACCAATGCCACCGCCAGTCTGCCAACGGAAGGTGCATGATCTATTGCTTGATGCATTCCTATTTCTCTGCGGACAGCATCTGCAGCTTGATCATACATCTGTAACTTCACCAATAGTCTGGCCACTTTGCTCATGTATTCCGCTGCTTGACGGGGGCTATCCTCCCCCTTTAAAAACACCATATTTTCAGATTTCAAGTCATATTATCCTCAGGTAGCATTTTACAAATGATTACCATAGCAATATCTGCTGCACGTTGAAACAATTCCAAAGCTTGTTGCGGTTGAGCAGCCTCGATCATTTTGCCTGCCTTATCAAGCACGGTTGCACCTGATTCCGGTGAACCATGTTGCTGATAAAGAGAGCACGCACTATGTGCAAGTCTTGGGACATCCGAAAGACTTCCCATTTCTTTGCAAATAAGCAATGCTTGTTCGATGCTCCTATAAATAAAATGTAATAAACATGGGAAAAATATTGATAAACATACCTTTTACAAAAAAATTACTTGGCAGCATGGAACCATCTTAAATCAAATTTAGGATAATACGTATATTGATTGTATGTATAACATAAACCATATGTACGAATATGACATGACATGTTACATCAAAATACTTTATGCTACAACTACAGTAGAGAGCATATGTGTGATACACAACAAAATGTTGAAATGACAGGTATGATATATGAAAGGATACGATCTGTTCAGCTTGTAGCAATCGGCAGCTTTCATTAAGCATTCTCTGCACTGTTGATAGGATTTCACTATTCTGAAGCACGTTGCTGTAACAAAAATATCATGGTTTGTTTCCTGATAATCTTGACATTGCTTAACAACAGTTGTACCTGCATGAGTGTACTCATCTGCAGCTACTTCAAAATCTGGCCTCCATTTTAACAGGGACGTTTTTAAGCTGTAAATATTTGAGTGAAAGTGGTAAAATTACGAAAGACCGTCGGGAATCGTTGAAACATTTATTATTCCATTTCCATCTAATCACGATACCTTTTTTCGGCTTGTCGTATGTGAGCATTTCCTTCTTCGATCTTTGACATTTTTCTCCGAATGGTGCCTTTTTAGGGCTTATTTAGGCACCGTAATTGAGACAATGGTTAGTGTCAACCTCGCAAGACCAGCTTATGTCGAATTCGCTCTTGTCAAACTATCGTGCAGACGACAAGATTTTCACTGCCACGAAATCTGTATTTCCAAGTTAAAATACGCCGATCCAGAAAATTCGTACGACTGCTATATAAATCGTTCGTGGATCACTTTCCGACGTTGGACGATAGATGGCACGAAACAAGTTTCTCCCGAGTTTTGCTACAGCACTAAAGCTTGGTGGTTTAAAGGTCCGCAGGACCGTTGAGGCACATTGAGAGCAAGAGAGACGCGATAAGAGCCCGTAAGGTCCATTCCGTGAGAGAAAGACGCATCAAGAGTGAGTGAGACACGTTAAAAGTGAGATACATTAAAATCTCGGAAAGGTGGGGGATTAGCACGGGCGCTTGCTAACCTTGCTACGGCACTATTCAGTTGCTGCTGGTTCGTTTCTCCGGAGCTTATCAATTTCTCCACCCGAGGCCCCCAAACTCAAACCGGAATTTGCTAGTGCCTCCTGCGGACCCTTAAAAACGCAGTGAATGTTTTGAATTGTTCGGGAATAATTGTTGTATTTTCGTAAATGCCGGTTTTGTTTGTGGGATCTTTTGAGACACTAAGATGATAACCGATTCTCTGAGCATTTTGGATGTCGATTTTTGTAAACACGAAATTCTGATCGAATGAGCGCATTATTGGAAACATTGGCGGGAGACGAGAAACAACAAAGAGATACACAAACTCATACTCCAGCCGAAATAAAATTGACAATCGCAGGGAGCATAGTTTGCCTACAAAAAAGGGCGATACTCGTAGAAGGTACTATACGTTCTTATATTACATTTTATGTAATTATTGGTTTTGGTATATAAGAGCTATTATAACCTAAAAGCATACTGCACGCTTATCATTTAACGTTTGTGAAATTAATAAAAACACTGACTTATGTTAAAATATATCAGAGTAATAGAAAAAATAGTCGACACTAGTTCAATGTTTTCGAGAAAAAATCAGTTGTTACAAAAATTATTGATTATTTTTGCATATATGCCATAAAGCGTGTTGTATTTACCCAGTGTTGTAATCAGAAAAATCAGATGGCAGAGCGACTCGAAGATCTTAATCTGCCGAATGCGGTTGTAACTAGAATCATTAAAGAAGCTCTACCCGATGGAGTTACTATTGGAAAAGATGCTAGGACAGCCATTGCCAAAGCATCATCTATATTTATCTTATATTTAACGTCGTCCGCAAATATTATTGCGAAAAAGGGAAATCGTAAGACGATAAGTGGACCAGATGTGATCCAGGCGATGACGGACATAGAGTTCGAACAATTCATTGATCCGCTACAAGATTCGTTAGAGAATTTCCGTAAAGCGCAGAAAGAGAAAAAAGATGCCACTTCAAAGAGGAAACAGCAGAAGAAAGATGAAGACGACGTAGCGGAGGAGGACGAAGCGGGCAGAGTACTTATAGTTTTTTGATGTGGGTTTGTTAATATAATTTTTGCATATTCATACTTGTCATTTACACATTTAATAATTAAACTAAAAGCACACATGATTTATGTAATTGTTTTAATTGCACGGAGGTCACATTTTATTGAAAATCCTAGCAAATCCATGAAATTATAATTATTATTTATTATTAGTAATTAAAAAACATAATGATGCAAACGACGATTGTTACGTTGTTTTTATATATTCATATTTTGAGAAAGATAAAAAAAGGAAAATATCGTATTAGAACTTTTTATTCTGTGCATCAATAAGGACATCAGTGGATAGGAATCTGAATGCAATTGTAATATTTTTGCACACATTTCACTCTGCTGGATTCATAAATTGTACATGAAAATTATGCAAATATCAATGCTCCTTCATCAATGAGTAATATGGAAAGTATTGTAGCTTAAATGTGTTTAGTTATAAAATGCTTTGTTATATAAATCATCACTTGTTTATAAAAGCTTCATACTGCATTAATTCTTGTCATTGACTCTTAACTACATACATAGGTTAAAATATGTTCCAGAATGCACGTTCATGGTTGGTAATGGGTACGGATATGTAATTTTTTTTATACTTATGTCAAAGTTACTGTTATGTACATAGTTAATCGTCAATGAATTCCGTTTGTTTCAACCTTCCATCATGAAATACTTCACACTGTCTTATTGGCGTAAGCAGTATTTAAAAAAGTTAGATGGTTAAAATCTATCTACAGTTTAGATACTATTATAATACATTGTTTGACTTATATATAAGTAGTCCTATTATGGCACCACAAAATAGGAGTAGATGTTTATAAATCCACATACTAGGGCAACACCATTCGGACCTCTCAATGGAGATACTCAAATAAGAAACTTCTAAAATGCACACTGCTTTGGTAAAAGTATATAATCGTCATTCGCATTGTACAAATATCTGTTTTGTATTTCTGGTGAAACATTAACATGCATTACCAGAGACTCAAAAGCTATGTGTATTGGGATAACGGTTACAGAAGACTCCGGTGTATATGTGTATACACTTTGTACACTATAAATATCATGAAACTTAAATAATACATATATAATCAATTCTAGAATCGTAAAGTACCGGTGAAAAATGTCCAGAATTGAAGTTTATACTTACTGTATATAATGGTGATAGAAACGATATATGCATCATGGGTGGATAAACTTTGGTGACATTGCTTAAAACACGGTGCCGTTTGTTATTCATGGAGTCAAAACACGAATCTTGCGGTCTATGATACTTCTGCACATTGGACACCCTGAAGTAACCATATCCGCGCAACCTGAACAGCAACAGAGATGTCCACAAGGCAGAAAAATGACTTCGCACTATAGAAATATGAAATATGTTAGAACAGGGGTCATTTATAATGGCTATTCTGGTCTATACACAGAAATTGCATTTACTTGTAAATCAAGGCAAACAACACATTCGGTACTGTTAATGCTTTGAGTATTTTTGGCATATTCTTGATAGCGAGAGCTGGTGCATGCTTCTTCTGGAGGTGCACTAGGAGTTAATGAGTCAGACTCGTTCAGTTTCATTTCAGCTAGATAATTTTCCACTGCTAGCATTATTGCAGTACGGTCGTTTTCACTGTGTATTCCAATCTGCAAAGATCATAATCAAATGCTAAGATACAGATGATCCATGATTTGTGAACATAATTTATCCTAAATAAAAAAATAATAGAACCGCACAGTTATCAGTTGATCATGGCTGATGTCTGGAAGCATCGATGGTAAAGTCGCCAAAAACGGCAAGCAGTGCAGCGCACCTGCTATCGCGACGTGTCTAACCAATGTAGGTTCTAACATTTCTAATAAGCCCTGAGGGCGCGCTTCCATTAAGGATTGGTACTGCATAAGCCAGAATAAACTACCTCGTCTAGTTGTCTGAAAAGACCAATATACCTATCATTTTGTGTACTATTCATAAACGTGGAATAACCTTGAACAATTATACAGACAGCAATACATCGTTGTTGCTCAATGTCATTAATCGTTTTCAGAAGTTGATCCCTCCTGTTCTTTTGTTGTTCCAGTAGGCTTACCAGTATAGCACTTAGAGCTACCCTCTTATCGGCAATTTCATTCTGCATAGCAATGTGATAAGTTTAATGTACACACAATGATATGTTTGGTACAAACAGAGTATAATAATTCAAAGCAAATAGTGTAATGGAATATGTACCAGCTGCTGATTAATTTCTAGCTTCTTTCTTTCCAACTCAATGTTTGTCAGCGCAGCTAATTGTGACTGTACCAAATTGACCTGCTGTACGATGCTCCAAGAGCGAGCATCACTGCGTTCTAACAATGTGGCAACTGCAGCTTTTTGTAGTACCTCATCTTGTCGCAGTCTATCTATAAGATCCTGTCTGTTTTTTTCTTGGTCTTGCACTATTTGTGCCAAGTGATCGTTGTTTCTTACTTCTCTGATAATAGAAAGCAGCATTGGGTTATGTAAGATATTACGTGTGATTATTCTTACATGAATCATGCTTTGATAGTGTAATACAAATATCAATATTCTTGCTTACAGTGTGAGCAAAGATTGCGCAGCATAATCCCTGTATTTTGTATGTTCCTCTAATTTTCTGGTCCTGCAGAGTTCCTCGTCCAATAGTTTTTCCATTGCAACTAAAAGCGTATCGTGCATATTATCCATATCAGAATTTGAATAGTGTTATACTCACAGAGAGTCTCTTTTGTACGAAACATAAATTGCTCTGTGTGACAGGCAGATAACAACTGCATTTCTTCTTGCTTCTCTCGTTCCAACAATTCGGTTTGGCTTTGTCTCTCTTCTTCGCTGTTTCGTAAAAATTCCTTGATAACATTATCGGCTTCTTTTTCGGCTGAAGGTGATACATGTATCATTGTACGTGTGATTTTTATGAAATTGACGAATAGATAATTAAATAGATTTCAAATACCATTGTAAATATATGAAAGTAAACGTGCTCTATTGGTGTCTCTTTCATGTTGTACTTTTTCCAGTTCTTGCTGCAGTTGTGTTTGTTGCAAAGCCAACTCTTCTAAAAGCTGAAAATAGTTTGAATATATTATCTATCCTTATTTCTTATGTTGTATGTGTAAAAAAGATGAAAAAAAAATGGATAAAAAGTTTATTTCACAATACTTTTTGCCTATGCGCTTTTAACATTGACTGAACTTCAATTTCATATTCTTGTTGTTGCTTCATGTTCCTTTCTACTTCTAACAACGCAGTTTGACGATATTCCTGCAAAATTAGTGCTTGGTTTACATCCTAAATTTACATAGTATATATTTTGTAAATATATTTACGATTATAATCCACTATGTAAAAATTTGTTTGCTCATTGTTTACACAAAACTAAGTGCCATTTATAGCCATACTTATGCGATGGAAATTAAAACAGATTGGAACAAATGAGCACTTGCAATGAATTAGTTTTCTTAGTATTTCGTCAAAACGCAACTGAGATATACTGACAAAACAAATTAATGAAAGTGCAGCTGAACATTGAAAAGCATACTGAAATTAAAAAAGCGCACACATGCCTTCATTTTCTCTAGCTTCTGTAATGCTGCCTAAAAACAGAAATTAAAATATTATCGACACATTGCATAGGTGCAGCAAAAGAAAGAACAACATAGCTACGTGTTTTTTGTGCAGTACCTGCACATCATTATTTTTGTTATGATACACTGCTTGCATGTCCTCGGAACTTACGTCCCTAGACAGATCAGTTTCGGATACTGAATCTTCCGGAGAATACTCAATGCCGCTTTCGTTTGCCAGAAAGGCAATTATTACAATTGTGCCACCATCCAAAATGTCCTGTGGTGGATAGGAGAGATTCAAACCATCGATATGTAAATGCGTTAATTGCTGTGCGTAACCCAAAGACTTTGGTAGCCTTTGAAGATGCTTGTTGTGGCCAATGTCCAATGTAACTAGTTGCTGCAATTTTCCAATAGCCTCCGGCAGTTGCTTCAAGTTGTTTCGTGAAACATTTAAAAGCGTTAACTTTTCTAAGTGCACTATTTCGTTTGGCAGTTTCCGTATATTGTTCTCGTGCAGATAAAGTTCCTATGATGAAGAAGAATATGCATAACATACAGCATTTTTAAATCGGATTTAGCATAGTGGAATAATATAGGTAAAGACATACCTTGAGTGACTGAAGACACATTATGTCCGACGGCAAACTGGTAAAGTCGTTTCCGTGAATATCTAACACAACTAGTAAGGACAAATCGCTTAAGGCACCTCCGCCCGCGAGCGAAGTCAGTTTGTTTGAGTGCATCCATAACGCTTTTTTCCTAAATACCTTGCACAATGAGTAAATGCCTGATGGCACGTGTTTCAGGGCACATTCTGAGACATCAAAGACCGGCTCTGGATTTTCCCTTGCCTGTTGGAAAATGATCGTGTCCTTTTTTTATACCTCTCTTTACCAATTTTTTTTCTCTTCCTTTTCGTAATGATAAATTAATCTATAGCACGAAATCTACCTAACGTGTCAGTTGAGTATCTCAACTTTGACCTAATGAAGTCGAGGATGATTCATTTCACTTTTTTTTGCGTAATTATGAATCATTGGACATGAATTGATTCGGCGATAAGGAATTATTGTGAAGGATTAATGAAACGAGAAAAGACGATCGTTTGATCGAATAACATTAATGTCGGTTAACCTCTAAGCAATATTAATCGAGTAACGTACCAGGTACAATTTGTGTTCGAGTCGAGCTTTGTAGTCAATATTAACCTTGTTCCCATGCCTTCTCGGTAGAGACATCGTTGACCGTATTTGTCATGACAATAAAGAAGTGTAACGGCCGCAGATCATCCTGCTATCGGCGAATCTTGACCCGTGAGCACGTGATTTGGTTCGTTGCTCAAAACACTGCACGAGATCTGTCAATTTGACAGTTATTTGGCAAAGGTGCAAGCAACAGTCGCGTACCACGATCGTCTATAGCCCGGCACCTTAGATCTGTCGTCGACCTTATTCGATACTTCAGCAGATGTTTCTATTCAGGACAATGCGCGTATCAGAATTGTGAAGAATAGAATTTTATACGTTTTATCAAACCTTATATTGTCGTAAATGTCACTTGTGATTCACGGACTGAAAATATAAATTCTTGTATATATACGCATATACTTCTATATCTACTATGTCGTGACAGTGGAATGTTAATATGGTAAAAGCACCCTTAGGGGAGCAATTGCATGAAATGATCTTTATATTTCCTCATATTGCATGCCAGAGTAGTTGTTATCATACCACAGTGCTGACGCAGAAGTAGATACATAGATTAAACTGATGAAAAAAACATGCAGTGATGAGGTAAGGAGGAAAGTACATAGTCAGCAAAAACAATAACCAAACTGTTTATTGAGCGGTACAGTTGCGTACATGGTAACATCAAAATTCATATAAAGTAAACAGACAATACCATGTTAGTAACCGGGCTGATAGATCTGTAAATAGTTTTTATCTTAGTAAAAGTATCTTCATTTCTTTGCGTGACATGTCGTATAATTTCTGTCAAATGCATGTGATGTGTATGCGTTAATATGAGATCTAAAAAATAGGCCATAAATTCGTCTAAAACTTGCATGCCCAAGCTGGCTAAGGTGGATCCTATGACAAGTCAAGTCTTGGAAATTTTGCTACACCCATTTGCAATGTCTAATCTTATTTATTCTAAAACTATGTATCCCTTCAAAAACTTTCGAAGCTCATTGATACGGTAGCTGGATTACAAAAATATTCTCAGAATTATAATAAAAAGAAAAGATTTCTAAAATTCCAGTACGTCTTCTTTGTTATAAATCTTGAGAAAGTTGTTTCTGTCTTAATCGATATTCCGTAGGAGTCAGCATACCTCTGAAAGGAGAAATGAAAAGTAATTCAAAAAATAAGTATCAAGTTTTTTTTGTTTTCATACTAATATTTTATACCTTAAAACTGTATCAAAGGAGACACAAACTCCTTTGTCGCACATTCTTTTGTAGAGGTGCCAACACTCTTTTTCTTTTGTGGTTTGGAACTGCGGTTCCGGTGGAGGTACGATAATTTCTGGATTTGCGATCTTTGCAGGTGTTACAGAGGGTGGTTCAACCTACGATTTTACTATATTGACCTATAATTTACTGCTATCTTTGCAATATTATAATTTACCTGGTATTGTGTAAGTGTTTCTTAAAGTATTTTTAAATAAAAATATATCGATCACTTTCAAAAGTGACGTAATTCATGAGTTAATTAAAAGTAAATATTTTTGTATGCATATATCATATCCGAAAACCATCCTCCTTTTTTTACACCAAATAAAGGGTGAATAACCATTAAGTAATATTTCTGTTTGGAGAGTGTATATCATTTTCATGTAAGAGGATAACAGTGATGAAAGTGAACTGAGAAAATCATGCACGATTAATACAAGAAAAAAGTTTGGCGTGGAATTCAAGAAAGGATGTACTCACTTTTACAAGTAAATTCTCTACAGGCGTTGCAATCCTGTGTACAGGAAGATCCGATTGCACCATTGGTATTTGTGCTTTTGATTCTTTCGGTTCCATCGTCATCATTGGTTTCACTAATTCACTATAAACAGAATCATATCTTATTTTTTGCAATTTTAAGAATTTTTAAATCTAATAATTTTAATTTTTGCTTAAAAACAAAAGAAAAAGTTAGTTGTTTTATGTGTTGTAATTCATATTATTATCTACAATAATATTTTGTTCAATGTATATTCCTATTGATTATAATTCCTATTAAAAATAATATTTGAAACGATTTAGAAGAATGTAGTGATTTTTAGCCATTTAATTTAATTTAATTTAATTTAATAAAGTTTAATCTGACAATCAGATTTAATTTTGATTATTCACTCCTATCTTAATAACAGATTTTATCGTTTATAATATGAATTAATTGTATTTCAGATCAAATTCAAATTTCTATCCAACGTTTAATCATAGATGTAATAGTTAAAAAAAAAAGATTTATTAATTTTACGTTAGACCGAAACCTAATTTCGATTTGTAGTTTATTCGTGGATTTAATATTAATCACTTATTTATATCTAATAATAGTAAATTCGATTGTTAAAAAGAGTATATTAAGTTTAGACAAAATTCTAACTTCTATCCCAGGTACTGTGTCACAGTTCCGATTGACCATCGAGCTCTTCGAGCAACCTTGAATGGCAACATATCATCAGAGGGGATATTACGGTCCGTTCGTGCTCGTACCATCGCGTTTCCTATTCTGCTATATTAAAATCGAGTTATTTTTTTTCCTTATCAATATCATAAATCCTGTGGCAATCGAAACCAGGCAGCGATTTTTCGGGGGCTCCGAATATAAATTACGACTCGAACCCTTAGCATCGAGCGGCATTGGTACAAAACGATAAGGAAGTCTATCCTCTTTTAAGAGCAAACTTTCTGAATATAAAGTGGAATATAAATACATACGCAACAAAATTGTTAAATAATTTCGATTAACCTTTCCAGGATTATACACACAATGTTATATTATATAAAAGTAATATACAAAAGTGTTCATATCTCTACTACTATATAAATGGACGACATTACTCGTAAACAACAAAATAAATATCGTTGAAATATTTTGTACAAGTTCAATTACATATTAATAGGAAAGTAGACTCGAAAAACTTTTGATATCAACCAAAATCATCAAACTTTGATCGTATTCTCTCATCCACCGTTCCTCGGAGAACTACATTACTCATTCGTGCAGGTAAAAGGCAGAAATTATTCTTCGGCAACGTAGAATAATTTACCACGCAAAACTACGTTTACACGCTTTCTTTATACGTCTTCTCGATCGCGTGTGCTTGCACGATGTTACGAGTTATCGATCCTTAACGTGTCAAACAATTCCGAATAATTTATCCGCTACCCGGTCTTCCGATTTTTATCTATTTACCTTTTGCTGTTATGTAACGTCGATCGCTTTACCCGCGACAAATGTTATACCGTTGCGTTATACGAGCACGTAAGTGAATAAAAATTAATTCGATACAAAAACTACCCCATTTAATGAGTAACCAATCTTCATATTTAAACAAAACTGAGTTTTACGCAAACAATTTTTTTCCACTACATCGATACGTGGTTGGAAAAAAAATTAGTTCTATATAATTACCGTGCTTTCTAATGGCATTTAGATAAAAACCGATTGGATGCAAGTATCGTCCCTTTGCATTACGTGAAAGGGTAATTAAATAAAAATTAGTTTGGATACCGACCTCGATCGGCTGGATACGCTGCGTGCCTTGAGCAATTTTCGTTTCTTGTCGTGCAAATCGCCGATCGGCACAGCGAGGCATCTTTTCTCGCGATCGGTCAGAGGCACCTCGACCGCCTCCTCGATGTCGTGAATTAAAGTCAGGACAGGAAGAGCGAGACCAGGCGTATCCGGTCGCCAGGGCGCCGTCTCCTCGGCCAACGACAAGATGCCCGCATTTCCGCGATTGTTAACGATCGCAAAACGCGCCTGACCGATCTTTCTCTCCTCCCTAGCCGACACCTGCTGTTCCCTCGCCAAATCCTCGTCGAACGACTCCTCTTGAAACGACACTGTAACCGATATTTCATCCTTCATGCCAGTGGGCTATACATCAGGGTTGATACTATACCATGTATCCTACGATACTTTCGATACGAGCGCCAGATATACCCGGCATCCATGTGGTAACACACATTATTTTAATATTTATTTGATTATGCAAATCAAGATGTAATGCTATAGCTTATTAATACGCGTTAGTATCGAAGAAATTGTTCAATATGGGCATCGGTAGCTTTACTAGACAAATGGTGTAAAGTTAGTATGTGTGCACGACATTTGTGCATTAGGGTGAAAGCTATGTAACTTTTACGTTTAATACTTCATTAATAAATCCATTGTGAAGATAAAAATGTTCTAAAATGGGTAACAGAATGTTGCGTTCTGTGGTCCAACGTTACTTATCATATTTACATTGATCAAAATTGCAAAGAAAGCTACGTTACAATTCTATCTTCCAGGACAAATTTTTGAGAAGAAATTCTTAATCGCTCGTTTAAACGGATACGGCTAGGGTTACCTTTAGCATTGAAAGACGCTTTGTATAAAAATTCGTACGTTTGGAACGATACATTATAATGATATTATCGTCATTTTTACATTTGTGATTTAAAATTATATCGGTATTCGCCATGTATAAATGGTCGGTACAAAGTGTCCTGTACCGACTGATTTATCATAGAATATATGAATAAAAATAGAAATATAATATACGATTTAAAGCATTGAAAGGGCATGCCGGTGATTTCGTGGATTTTATTACAGGGTGCACATTACATCGTCGGTTGTGCAATAAATCCTACGTATTAATTTCCGAACGATCGTTGCGATATTACCATCGAATGTTTCCGATGTGCGGCATACAAATCAGAAATTAACGTAGACGAGACGAAAAACGTAGAGAATAAAGATATTCACGTGCCTTTAGTCTCGATAATGTATTCCCCCGCTAACAATAAGATCGATGAGATCGGATAAAGATTTCTTCGAAACGACGAAGTTGGCGGACCTATTTGCCGAGTAACCCGCTTTACTGGGCCGGCAATCACAACATTAGGGCGTTTACACAAAACTGGGCCAAACAATACCACGTATCATCGATTCAATCCTACACGACCAAGTGAGTCCATTAATACGTTTCCCATACTACTGCTGCAGAACCTTCTTCTGGCACGTCTTTGAGGTAAGATAAATAATGAGTTTGGAAAGTGTGGAAGCGCAAGATACTAAGAGCTTTAATGCGCATTAAGCGTGGAAAGTTCTAACTCGTCGTCGCAATTTTACTGTAGAATACTATTTTTGTACCCGTAACATCATTTGATTTTACCTTCTATTACGATGCAGGCGTTTGCAAGCTGCACGTTTGGTATAAGCGAAATTCGCGGATTTAATGGGAATTTTGGAGTACATTACGAGTATCGATGATACTAGGTTTCCTAAATATTTTAGAGGTAATATTACAACCGATATATAGTGTTACTTTATGTTTATATTATCGCTTCGTGTTAATTTGCCTTTCAATATAGTGATATATATTTGGTATAAGCGAGACCTTGGATTTAATAGAGATTTCCAGATATACGGCGAGCAAGAACGGCACTAAGTTTCCTGGAAAGGATATTACATTCGATTTATTGCGTCTAACGAACTCGGACAATAATTTGAAATTCGGTAAGAAGTTGTGGCGAGAGCAACGGCAATTACTCACGAGAGTATCCAGGAGGTGATTAAATACCGCACGGTCGAAAGTATTAAATCGCGGTACCTCAGTCGTGAGTAATTACATGTTTTTCAAATTAAATTCAACCTTTTGGAAATCAAATAATGTTGATTACATAGTAAGAAATAAAGAATTTTATTAAAATTGATTGTATTATAAATGAAGGAGAACCGTTTAAAGACTAAAGACTAGACTTACAAGTATTATATACATATGTACATATAACGTAGTCTATAAACGGTTCCTCTTGAATTATTATTATTATTGAATTACTGAATTATCTTATCTATAACAAAGTACTTGCAGTAAGTAAATGAAGTAAAACTACTCGATTTGCGAAAGGAGGAATTACATTTGAAGAATGATCGCGCTTGCATTTTCAATGGGGGTATGTATCCTTCCTCGTCGGGGTGGGATGAGTTATGGCGAAGGAAAAAGTTTGGTCGATTTAACGCGGTCAATGGTATTGTCTTGATGAGTTCTTGCTGGCGGTGTTGAGGAATCGATACTTATCTAATGTACATGCAAAACGTGGTAATTTGCCAAGTGGCACGCTATATTGCCGATAACTCGAGATTTTTTCATTCCATTGGATTTCCCCGGATTATGAAAATTTCCATGAATAACTATATTCTTAGGGTAATAATATTTATATCAACCTGGATATACAATATTTTCTCTTACTTTTCACGCCAGTCTTTTCATTTCTCAAGAATGATTATTATTTTAATTATAGTTACTAGACGTATTTTTCGATAATATTTGGAAGTTCATTAAGTTATATCATCCTTTCTCGTGGAAAAAAAATTATGTGAAAATAAAAATGTTAAGAAAAGACGCGTTATGTTAGTATTATAGTGTATCGAATATGATTTTAGACACCATAAAACTTACTTCAAAGATTTATATAATATATGAAATAGCTCGCGAGAAGCCATTAATCGACAAATTCAAATATGTGTATGAGATACTAATGTCCATTGGGAATTAAGCATTAAATATTCGCGACATATCGGAAAACCGAATTAATATCCTAATTTACTAGATTTTAATCGTATGTAAATTATCGTATCTGCAGGATAATTCGCAAAATTTATGCCGTGCATCGTGGTAGCGAACGTATTAAAAGAAGTTTCACGCCTACGCGAAATCGATGCTCGCGGCCGAGGGTTATTCATCTTCCTGGTATCATTGCCCCCATTTAATAACGAATTTTCTTGCTGTTAATTTTCTCTACACTTTTTTTTCCTCGAATTCATGTTTCATGAATTTAATGTACGGTGAATATATTAGAGAAACGCGAAGGTATTATAGTTATACGTATTACTTTAATGAAAAGAAAAAAAAATAGTGGTGAATTACAAAGTATTTCTTATTACGTTGTAGATTTTACAGTGAAGATTGCATTGTTTGCAGTGACGTTATATGACTAATTCTATCTTATCATTATTGTAGATGATTAGATTATACGAACACCTTAGATTATGCCGTTGAAAATGCATGGTTTCAGTGTATTGTTCTCCCATCGCGTGCGATATGTACCGTACCGAAACTAAAAAATTCCGTATTATTCCCGGTATGCGCGAGTCGCGTGTCTTGCGTCTTTCCTAATTAGCCTATTCAATTATCGCTTCGCGACTCTTCAAGTTTCCGCAAACGGTCCTTTTCGATTTCTATGCGATGTTCGTAAGGAGGAAGCTACAAAAGTTTTGGTAGTTACATATTTTCAGCATAGTTTTCGTTATTTCAACACTTTCTACCGTGCACTTGTAGAAAGTATCATATAGTGGTAGTCTATGGATTATTATAAATGTAGCGAATATTTGCATGCGAATTAACTCGATCCGAACGTATAATTTATTAAGTATAAATATAAACAAATTTCAAAAAGCAAACATAAAAGCGATTTGTCGGATTGAATGTGTTTGTTTTTGATTCATCGCAAAAAACGACGAATTATTTCAGCATCTTTACCGGCGTAAGACATTGATTCGACTGATTTCCATGCATTTAGAAATTGTTTATTTCTCATTTTACTCTCGTACATTTTAATGTCTCTATCAGTTTTTGATAATAGGGTGTCCACTTATTATATTTTACATTGTCGATCAAAGCAATTCCGATACCTTCCACTTTACGGACAAATGTAGATATACAACACACGGCTAAAAAAATGAGGATAAAAGAGGATTGTTGATGGATTGATATAATTATCTACGCGTCGTATTAAAGCGATAAAAAGAAAATTTGCAGTAAAACACCGCTAAAAAGATAAGCTACTTTTCTACGAAATACTTGAACAGTTATCTTGCTCAGTTTGATAACTCTTGCGTCACGTCGGCTCTTTAGCGCAGTAGATTTAATTCTATAGAATTACATTTTTCTACGCCTTTTTTCCATTTATGGCTTAATTCGCCACTTTACATTTTTTCTTTGCAATTTCGCTTAATTCTTGAATGTAATAAACCTTAATTATTTTCGTGGCACGCATTAGTGGCCAAAATTATTAACTTTTTCACACAAAACATCGTTCCGTCGAAAGAAAAATTCTAACTTTAACAAAGCAGATGGAGAATACAGAATTATTAAGTGTGAGAATTGGAATGCTCGATAAGACCACGAAAATTCCTGATCGTCCATAGAATTAAAGGGCATTTCGACTTACCGGATTTAATGGGCTTCCTGCAGATACTGGCGACTGGACTTATCGAAGCTTTGATGATCGACGTAGTGGGCAATTTGCTTCGCAGCTCGTCGATCAGTTTGTCGTCGCCGGGCGAATTTTCAGCTTCGCTGTCGCTATCGGCCGAACTGACCAAGGAGACCATCGTAACGACGTCAGTCGCTTTGGCATCCACCGAAATCTTTCCACGTCCGGAGGTCCGATTTCGGGACTTTCCATTGTCCTCGCTCTTCGAAATGCTAGTCGCAAAGAGACGCCTTTTGGCGCTCTTCGAACGTCTCTTCAGCGGAGCTGATCTTATGGAACGGCCGCATAAATTCTATGGATTGAATGGAGAAATAGTGAATCAGATCTGAAACGTCTGCAACTTCAATAATTGATTCGAATGCGCGATTAGCAATTCATTTCAATCGCCATGGAAGTTCTAAGAAGATTATCGATAGTTTAAATTCCGATATGAAAAATATCGATGGTCGAAAGAAATGTCTCGTTCATGATACAGTTCTGGGAAATACAAGAACGATTGTCATCTTGAGGGAGATAGCGTATAAAACACGATTATCCGCTGTACTTGATAGATAAGTCATGTTTCTCATGATCACTTTCATACGAAATATGACGAAGATATATTATAACAATCGTTTATTCTGCATAAACATCATCGAGAAATTGTTTTAATAAATATTTCAGTACCTTCGAGGAAGTGACGTCGAGTTTCTGCGGTGAAATGTCCTTGTCGTCGATATCCTTCTCTTGGCGATCGAGGACCATTTTGCTTTCGGTCACCTTGAAAGCACTCGGCGTATCGATCACGATGTTTACTTGCAGACGATTCGTCGATCCAGGATTTCCGGTTTGTCGCTGAGGAGGAGCGGAGCTGGTTCTTCTCGGCCTTTGTTCCGATTTCGTCGTTTCCACGGCTCTCTTTTCTTTATTGACTTTGCTCTCGTTCGTTGATTTACCAACGGCGCCATTTTTCTCCACGAATGCTTTGGACTTTTCGTCAATGACGGGCGACTGAATTTCCAAAGTGCTCCTCGTGTTTCCGTGAATAATCGACGTTTCGCATCGGGGCACGACGATCCTTTTATCGACATCCGCCTCCGTTTTTTCCATCGCGGAGCTACATCTGATTATTGTGGCCGCTTTCGTGGCGTCGAAAAACGCGCGATTCGTGCAATTTCGAAAACTCGCGCGTTTTTGCCTTGCGGAAGAATCCTTCGATGTTCTGCCCGGATTTTCGGCGATATCGTCGGTTTTTGTGAACGGCGACAGGAATGTCGTCGATGCTTGAGGATATAGAGGATTGCAATCGATGCTTATAGCGGATTTTTTCTTCTTTTCGGAAAATTCATTTTCAGAACGTGCATTTGACGATATCTGTATGCGTACAAATAAATGTTTCTTTATAATGGACATTGTCAATAAAGAATAGGACAGTCCACAAAAATCTGTGGTTAGTTAAGCAAAATAAAATATTCGTCTTCGTCTACGGTAAGAAATCTTGATTAGATAAACGATCGATACCGTAGTGCATTTAAATCCACACGACAACGCTACTACTACGAAGCATCGTAAATCAAACCTTACCTTAATCCCCTGCTGCACCTGATTTCTCTCCAATTTCTCCATTCTCCTCCTATCTTCAAAATCCTCATCCTTTGTATTTGCACAGATTTCTGCAATATTTTTAGTTGTACAAAAATCTCCAATAGTCGCTTTTTCCGTGCAATTCTTTGCATCCTCATCTCCGATCGACGCATCGCCCTTTTCCACATAAAAAACCTTTTCCTCGTCGTCGTGCGAGCTGTTCTTGTCGTCGCGGTTCTCCGTATTCTCAATGTCGTTCACGATAATCCAGTTGGTCTTGCCTTCACGTTCCATCCGCGATCCACGAATTTTGCGATGCTCCATGAACTCGTGGCTCGTGATATGATCTACGTCGTTCAAGGTCGGCGTTTCCGTCCTCGGCAGAGGGGTCGAGGGCGCGGTGATGATCGTCGCGTGGCTAGAAATCTCGGAGTCGCATCGCTCCTCGACAGCCCCGTGGGCGAGGAATATATCGATGTTCGCCCTGTTCTCCTCTCTGTGCTTCCACGCGAGCCTCAGCCTCTCCGCGAGTTCCTGCCTGTTTTATTTATTTATTTATTTTATTATCTCAAGCCTCCACAATCCACGGTCGATTTGAATCCTGTATAACCGATATTTCTCTTAGCCTTCGATACTCTGATCGTATCGATAAAGTGGTACCACTGGATATTCACGCGTACAGTGCTTTCTTCTGCACAAGATCGTTAGCTTAAAATTCCAGATTTCGTTACAAAGAGCTGAATCTTCTATTCGGGCCATTTAGAATTTTCCTTGGAAATCGAAATATTAAAAAGGAATTGTTTCTTATCAACTATAAAAATCGTTGGACACACGTTAGAAGCAGATTATAATAGCGTAGCTAGATACACTTCTCGTTGCTTGGACGAGAATAACAAATAAAATAATATATGAAAAATAAATATTATATTAAGTACATCGATTTATACAAATGTGTAAGATTTTTTCTCGGTTTAGAAGCAGCTACTTTCAAAATATTTTTTACACGTTTCGAGGCACTTTAGGTTTAATTCAGGGAACACATTCGTTCAAGTTCGATTCTTGCCTGGAGTAGAGAATGGCCGCCTTGTCGTTGCCCATGAAGCCTTTGGATGATCTGCAGCCTGTCGTCGGTCTGGATCTTCCAGGAATCTGACGAGCGACAACCTCGACCTGCTCGACACCTTCCTCGCTGCTGCGACGACGTTCGGCCCAGGCAATGCGTACCTATGTTCATTCGTGGAAAATGCACGTGCCTCTAATATACTAATTATTGGTGCAAGAATATTGGATCGATGCGTAACATCGTAGTATTCTCCTTCCAATGGAAATTTCTCCTAGGAAGGAACCTACTATTGTACTTTGAGATCGTGATTTTTTTGATTTGTATAATTATAATATTACGCTTGTCGTAAAAATATCTACATATTTTGTACCAGAATTTGTCTGTGTACGTATCAGTTGTTCTCAGAATTCTTATTTCTATTATTTACGAGAATTACCACATAAGTGCCAATTTATTTATATTGAGTACTGCGTTACTCGGGGTTTTAGAGCAATAGAAATGTTCAGGTGTTTTCATCCATACTTTTTATGCAAGGGACAACTTCTGTCATTGTGAAGAAAATATTTGTGTTCCCATTAAAACGCTCTATCCTGTATATAATTATGCGTGCAAATATTCGTCAAAGCTGGGGAAATCGTGAGAAAATCTCGGGACCTTCGGCCTGTCGGTGCTGCCGGACTTGGTGATCGTTCCATGTCTACCATGTCCGATAGAATTAGCGTATATCTGCAATGATTTGTCACCTCCCTCGGCGGACTTTTGTCTCCTCAAAGGCTGACGGTGGGGCGGTGGTTGCTGCAACGAATGCTGCCTGACCGGCCCCACTGATCTTCGCGGTCCAGACATATTGTCAAAGCGAACAATTTCGCTACATAACTAAAAAAATACCACTTTTCATTTTTATTGCTGGACATAGCAGGGCGGTTGGACAAATTGGAGAAATTATTCAAATTATTGAAAAAAAAAAAATGATTTTTTCTCTCAACATAATCACCACGAAGGATTATATACTTAATCCAGCGAGTTTCCGATTTTTCTATCCCGTCGTGAAAGTAGATTTTTAGAAGCTTTACAAAATACGCGAGCGGAGGCTTGGATAAATATAAAAACATTGATAACTAAAATGGTCAACTAAAGATGGCTTACTATCAAATACGAAGTAACAAAATAATACAACTTTTATTTATTATTACATAGAAAACAGAGGAAAGATAGTATTACTCGGACGAGAAAGAAACGAGCGATAGGTCAAATTCGGAAAAAAATTATTGTACAGAGAAGAACACGGACAGCGGCATTTATTCTATCACGAATAAGACTCGTTATTCTTACTTTTGGCTCGCAATGCTGATCACGAGACCGTCTCTTTATCATAAGGGACTAATGTCAAAGATAATGAGACAATTTCTAGTTGAATATTACAGGAGGTAATTACTCACTGTGTCCGAAAAAAAACCTTTGATATACCGCCTTAGAGAAAACAAGCCAATGCTTTGTTTCGGGGGTAAGTTGCGCTACGGTTGGCAGAAGAAAAAGGAGAAAAAAAAGAGAAACGGAAAATGAAACGCGTGGCTCCATTTGGAGGGATGCCGATGCTCGTGCGAGATGTGCAGATGATCCTTGCGCGATTAAACTCGTTTACTTACTCACAGTTTTTCTGTTCATAACGAAAGACCCGGGACGTGGTGGAAGCACGATGGACGCACACCCATCGTGCCTGCGGCGCACGCGAACGCCGACTGATTGACTAACTTCATCCATTGCCCTCTGCCAGTATTCACTACCACTGCCATTTCGGCGATTTACCACGAGCCCGGTTCACGGTTCTCACTGATCACACACAGGCGCATACATGGAAACACGTATCCATGTAGCTGAGGTATCTGTAAAGGGGTTTTCACATGTTTCGTGTCGTTCTATGGATAGCACGTGCCGATATTTGAGGCATTCATGTATCAGGTAGATTAACTCCACAAAACAAAAAGTGGAAGATATTAGCAAACTTTGATGCATAATCGATATTGATAGACATTCGTTTAGCTCTCGTCGATATTTAGATTGATAGACTTTTGTTTAGTGTACATTGTGTGAAATAGCGAACCGCCTGAATTCTCGTTACTGTTTTTAATTCCATTATTATAACAATTGACGTTGGAGTGTGGATTTAATGTTACTGGTTTTTGAGGAAAATGATTTTGTATTAAATTCATTCTTTATGAAAAATTATTTTGAGTGTAAAAGGATAAACGTTAACGAAGTGCTTTGGTATTCAATTGTAAAGAAAAATTCCCAAGTTGGGTCAATCGCTTTGACCTGCCAACGTGATCATTTGTTTGAGAATATGTTATTGGTATATGTTTCAATAATAATAATCTCAGGATTGTTTCTTAGAATTTAGATACCAAAGAAAAACTAGATTTTTAAATTTAAATTGTCGCCATGATAGATGCGCTGAAATTATTTACTTGTAATATCAACGTTAAAAATGGTCAAGAATGGTACCAAGTTTCTTCACCGATAGAATTTATTCTCACCGATGTCTTTAGTATTGTTCTATACGTAAACATTTCTTTCCGCTACGTATCCAATCTTAATATTTCATTACGGATTAAATATCGATCTTAGAACGTATTATTGCAGAGGAAACGAAGAAACTATTAGATTACCAAAGTCATTGAAGTTGTGTACAACTTTATTGTGAGGGAGCCTTTAGAGGAAAGGATCGAACCACGTTTCGATCTTTGCGATTTGCGCAAGGGTTAGCACTACCACATTTGCAATCAACTACCATTAACCACGCTCCCCCTCATTACGTTCAATCAGAGCACTTTCTGCGTGCTACTAAGGTGGTCGAACCCTGTGCTGACTCGGCATGCATTGCCCTCCGATTCATGGACCTAACACAAATGTGAAGGTGCATACTTACGTGTGGATTGTACGGAATCGGTGCTAATCACGGGCCACTTCCAGCGGCGAAACACCGTCTTCTTGTGACTACAGTATTCAGAATTAGAATAGTAAACAACTTTTAATCGGTTTACATGCTAGCTATCCAATAACTTGTCAATCGAATAAAATTTCCTTACTCTACCCATGATAAAGTATAGCGTGACTCGTTGTATGGAGTGCTCGTTAATCGAAAACAGGATGTAATTCCGAGGAACTAAATAGTTTCCTATTAATATAGAATTATGAGCGTTTTGGGATGTTAAACGATTTTTTGATTAATCCAATTGTTTAATAATATTCGTTTGATAAAAGGAAAGGCTTCGAAAAGTGTCGTTTAATAAAATGGCAAAGGAGTTTATGCAGATAAATGATGTTCACGTACAATTTGGGGTACTAAAGTCAAATGTCTCTCGACTTTGGCGAAGGAATGAAACTCTGGATCATCGGTAAGCTCATCGTAGACCTAGGTCGATGCCATCGTCCTTCCGAAGACGGAGGGTGTCTTCCTTCGAGTCGAACCTTACCGATTTAAAGTCATGCCGAAATCAGGAAAGTTATGCACGTTGAACCAAACTCGAACTCGTGCTAGCAGTCACCCGGTATTATTGATCAAAACTTTGCCTATCATCTGACAACTTGTTGTCCGCAGTTACCATGGCATCGCCGATCATTCGGATTCCCCCCTTTCTCACTCGACTCTGTCCCTCTCCTTGAATCTTCTTTCCTCGGCCCGCTGACTCACTTCCTATCCGCCGATCATTCGGGTTATAGACTTCGAAAATCGGATCGTCTACGGAAACTTTCAACCTACCAGATCTCGTCTGTGCGTGTGTCGAGCCTTCGAAAAATTAAGGCCTCTTTCATTGAAATTCGACATAATCGTAATTGTCCGTAACTCTTTATTTACGTACTTTGTCCCAAGTTAGCCTTTGTCTCTCTCGAGATTCGTGAGGACGATTAAAAGATTAAAAGAATTTTTTTTAAATCTTACATTTACTTGTGATATAAAAGTAACGATGCATGTTAATTATAATCGAGGGAGAAAATCACCTCGGACTATGGTCAATTAAAGAGGCATGTCGTTGGTCGTCGGATAGCTTAAATCTAACTTTTTGCCGTTTATTTACGGACAAAATGATAGAAAAACCGAGATATTAAAATACGATCTGCGTGTCGAAAACTAAGGCGAATATTCATTATGGAGGAATAATACTTTGGTACCAACTTTCGTGCACTCTTACATTAAAACAAAAACGTTTGTGTGGCCTATAATTAGTACGAGTATATTTGGCAATCATAACATGGCATTTTCATTTATAATCACCCATAAATCCCAGGTGAAGAGGATAGTCGATTTGGAGCAAAACGAATAGATGAAATGTTACTTCGAAGTTATATAGTGTTAAGGGAGACCCATTAGCGCCGGTAGCCTTAATTGCGCCCCTTATCTTCGCCTTCGACGTGCACGCCCAAGTCCCTCGAGGAGTCGGCTATCTTCCATTGCCAATCAGGCCTGAAAAGTTCGACTTTCGAGGCGTTTGCCAAGAATTTTTCGAGGCCCCATTCCGCGGAACGAGGAGGTACACTATCGTACAAAATCCCAGGAGATCAAGAGGTTTTACGGGTAATAACCAGAATTTCCAACAAACTTATTATTCTTGATCGATTCGTCAAGTAGATTTACATATTATAAGGTATCATCGAACGACATCGGTATATTAATTATTAAAGCTGTCTATTCGGTACATACTATCGGAAAAATTGTTGCGATGCTGGCTGGATTGTTTGCTGTGATATCTATGGGATATTTATACGAATTTGATAGGCGTCGACATACTTGTGGACGATAGTGTACGTGTCCGACTTAGAAGAACATTGATAGATAGACGGCCGATTTGCTTGCACCTTCTTTGGATACAGGATCACGGTATTGCCGTGCTATCGATCAGCGAGAAAAACGATTAACTCTTTCATAGCTAACGATTCTAAAGCGAGAGCGATATGTCGTTTACGATTTTCGAAAATCTGGAGCAGAATGCACCTCGATTTTCGCGTTAATGCTGGAACATCCGGCAACCACATTGACACTCTTATGTATACTATAAATTTTATTTAAGCAAGAAGAGTGTTTTTTGTAGAAAATAAAATTATAGAAATATTCGAAAGATGCACTTTTACGAGTGTAAAGAATTTTTGTAACAAATGATAGACCTGAGTTTTTGACGCCTTAGTAGTTTTAGCATTAAAGTGAGCGCGAATATAAATTGTATTACTGTATAATATCTTGCTTAATAATATCGTCCTTGCAGATAAATGTAAAATCCCCTTTTTTCCAACGTTGCTGCAGTAACTTGCGTTTAAATTATTCAGCTATGAAAGAAACATTTCTACGCCATCCGATTCATATTCATTTTCCCCCAGTATTTCCATTGAGCATTAAATATATCTGGAAGAAACCAATATTAGTTCGTAATAGTGTTGCCGTTCTATTTCGAATATTTAAAGTAATGCTTGCGGAAATTTCGAGGATTACATACAGTACTGCCGTATTATCGATTAGTTAGGAAAGCGATTGAGTAGCGCCAGAATTTTGTAGGAACATCAACTTCTGCTCACGAACCTTCGTCCGACTTTTGACTGCGGCTTGAACCTAGATTTACGAGCTACGAAAAAGCCAGTTGCGCTCCTTTCGATGTTTGCTCCTTTTCTCTTAACATTATCGTCGAAACTCGGATAATTGACGAAAGTCGAAACAGATTGACGAAACTGATAAGTCTTGATTTTATTGGATACTATTGATTTATTATAGTAACGGTGTCAATAATATTAAACCATATTTTAAATACCGAAAACTACTCGATCAGCCCTGGCTGATTGCCGACATAATGTAGTTTTAGATAGAAAAATCTGCGTTATAAAACTATTTTCTCTTTTTGGTTTAATCTTCATCTTTTTCATCGCAGAAAATGGACAACGAAAATTCCTTCACGGATTGTTTCGAGGATTCCTTTAACGTGGACGATATCAGTGATATCGTGGCAACATTGAAGATATCCTTTATAAAAGTTTTTGGTTTAATACCATTCCTATGCACGACATTGATTATAATACAGGAAACTGCTGTAAATCAAATTTCCTCAGCGACACAACCCTTACATAGCACTCGAAAGTGTAAACTCAACGGCCGAGACCCTGCATCTACGTACAGCTATACGCGATTGTATGTCGCGCTGTGCCCAAGAGTTTCTCGAGAAAAAAGTTTTTGGCGAATTACTTCCGCTCGCCGAGCGTCTCGTATCCCAGGTAATTTTCAGTTTCATTATTTCGCCAAAGTTACGAGCACTTACGAACCTCCCTATATAAGCTACGTATTAATGCTATGCTATTCCATTTCGTGACACGACGTTTCATTCTCTTGCCATCGATGTTCCATAATGCTCGTACTCCTCTCCTCTTTTAATATTTTTCATTTCTTATTAGTACCCATTTATAATGATAATTATAGTTATATTAGGATCAAGTGACTCATACCTTTTGTTTCATTGTACGAGATGTACGTAAATTAGTTCTGGCTATCACGATGCGCATTTAAGAAATTTTTCTGGTCGTCGATCGTGTATTTCGAAGCATAACTCGGAATATAAATTGTATTATAAGTTGGCTACCGCGAGACGAATAAAATTCATTAGGTCGCGATGCGTTGAGATGAGCTATTGCAAAATAAATCTTGTATCGATCCACAATATCGATAATATCGATAAACTTGATTATACTCAATGTGATGTTGTTGGGAAGATCATAGAAAAGATCGATCGGTTATTGTCGGAAGTCAGCAATACGGATGCTCTGGAAATGGTGCTAGACAAATTGACGATGTGCAAGGAGCTACTGGATTTCTGGCACGTTTGTGTCGAGCATATCTCGAACTTGCGACAAGTGTCCGCATCTGACGTTAAATCCCTCCTCGAATATTTTCCCAAAACTGTAATATCGATATTCGGACATTGCAAATCGAGGTAAGCAAAGTATTTCACAAATATTATACTATCATTAAACTATACGATAAATATTGACTGTCCAAATAATATTGAAGAAATTATTATAACGTTAGCAAATTTATTCGTTATTATATTTAACATTAATAAGCTGTTTTATTAGAATTTCTTTGATATCCAGATACTTCTGGACGATAGTGTATATATAACTAAAGTAACTAAAAGTATATTCATTTTTATTTGGTGCTTTTAAAATAATTGGATATATCGAAAAAAAAAATGCCGTATTTCTGATTATTTTGGAGTTGGAAGTTTTGCAAAGATTTCAACGGATGAAGATGTAGGAGCTAAGATATTCCTTGCAGTCCGACCAGGTACGGGATCTTATTCGATAGCACTTCGAAAGAATTAACGTGTCTCTTTCGTAAAGGAGAAGCGATTCTGAAGCTATTCCTAGCCACTTTGGAGGATGTAATCGTGTTCGACACGAATCTGGAATCGGAAACGGAGCTGTTAGCGAAAGGTGAGCGATCCAATTATGCCTTAATGATTTTTTAACGCAGCCATTCGTACCCCTATCCGGTGGATCTGGAAAATCGTAGAAATAAGGAAGCCTTGCGGACTATCGTAGCTTTGTTTTATTCTTTTCCATAATCTGGCTCATAGTAAACTTACATTTGTCGTTCTTCATATATCTCATAATGCCGGAATAAAATAAAGAAAGGAAAATACGTTCAGAATATAAAAGTATAGCGCAAATAAAATACAAGTTAAAGTTGTTGTAATATACTGGTGTGAATAAACTTTAGTAGTAAGCTGTTAAATAAAGGAAGTATATAGTTTGGAGGTGAATGAATAAATATGAGAAAAGCTGTATCAGTCTTATTAAATTATACTACCAAAATTTGCGATAGAACTTATTAAAGTCTTAATCGTTGCATACAGTTATCAATGTTACCGGTACGATTGCTGCCACTGCAAATGGAATGGATTTTAGGACGTTCGTGGAAACGACCAAAGCCTTCGACAAGTTAGCCATTGCTTACCAAAATGATATAAAACGTAATGCACCTCTCAGTGTTACATCGCATTTGAAGCAAATTTCGAGAGACATTTCTTTTCTGCTTACGAAAATTAAGGTACACGATAACATATGAAAAAAACATTGATATTTTATTCGCTACACTTTGCATCGAGAAACATAATTACAGAATAATATTTACAAATAACTTATTTAGTTATTTATTCGTATTCCGATAAGTGTTTAAAATTTGAAATCAAATTCTGGTTTTACACGATAATGCATAATACACTAATATACTTTTGAAGATATTTTAATACCTCGATTCTCTCAATGTTTTTTTTTGTTTCGTAATTAAATATTCGTATGAAAACTGCAGAAAAATTGAGGGGTATTAAATGATACTCTGACAATGTAGGTATACATATATAATTGATGCTATTTTATATGCCTAGGATCCCCATAATCAAGTGGATGAACGAATAGTAAAAGGAACAGGCTTTTTGCTGAAAATGCTTAAAAAATTAGTTTCAGCTTATTCCTCATATCTCAGTTACGAGATTTTGACATCGTTAATCGATCTTCTTACGCACGTACTCAGGTTCTTATATTCGTTTACCTCTTAGTCATCCGATTTTGCTTAGACCTCACGATGTGCATTATAAATAGGTGCTCATCCTCCTGTTTACGAGGATTAGAAATAAATGAGGAAATAATCGATCTGGCAGTTCGCCACATCGCAGTATGGTCGGAGCCATTTTTAAATATTATATTCAAAAATTCCGACTTCAAGCAGGTTTGTCACATATTTTAAGCGTGCAATTAAGAAGAAAAATGCAGAGGTATTTTGGTCATTCGTAATTTTAGGCCTACTTCGACTATGGCCGTCGAGATGATATTGACAAACTTGGATATCATTTGATAACAATATGGGTAATGAGAAAGTTAATCCCGATGCCTCGCGATGATTACTCCAAATGGATCTTGGAACCAAATTCCATCGTCGATGTTGCTATGTCAAATATAAACGATGGTAATTCTTCTTGATCGTGGCGCCATTACTCAAGCACGAGAAATATTCAATCGTTAGAAGAACGATCGATAACATCGATCGGGGCATATATCCAGCATGTTATTCCATTTTCCTGGACAAAATTAACAATTTGAGTGTTACATTTTCTTCTACTTCTTTTTTTCTTTTATTTCCACTTACTCCTGCATGTAATTGTACTCATATATTGTGATCTACCAGGGCATATAACTTCTCCTTTATTTTTAATCGTACGACCTGGGACAAAACATTTAACCATTAATATGTAAATTGGTTAAGTACGTTGGAAATACATTATGCTAGCGGAAAACGTTTTTGCATGAAAAGGTGAAGCAACTTCTTATTTGAATTGAGAGATTTTTTAATAACCGCCGAATATCGAAGGGATATGCTCCGATAAACCACGATAAATTCATCCGAGATTTAACGTCCGATTTCTTTGGTAAGTGCAAGCTGAAATTTGTACCGGAGAAATAGAGCTGTCCGGTACATCGGAGATCGGCGATAAACCACGAATTGCAACGTTATACGAGTCGACCTTGGTGCCGATGTGCAGCCTTATCAGCCGGCTTCCAGTGGATGGATTTTGCGCCTTAGAATTGCTCCTCTTGAAGCATTTGTTGAGCGATCGCTTCTGGAGTTCCTTGTTCAGCGCCGATACATGGTGCTTCATCGATCGGTTAGTATTGGATGAAAAATATGAATAGCTCTTTGAAATGATAAACGATACCTTTGCAAGGATACGAATCATATCTCCTCTTTACTATCTAGTTGCTCTTGAATAATGAATTTTATACGGTTTGTCTTTCCGAGTAGTGGACCCAAGTGGGAAAGGTTTAATTGATCAGTTTCGAAAAAAACTTCAGGTTTCAAAATCCAGATCATTGTGGGAGTAAGAATTTAAACGATCATTTTTATGAATAATTAAGTAATGTTTACGAGACATGACTGAATTGGAAGTATTTTGAATAAATAAAAGAGAAGGTATCGTAATTATGAATGAGGGTGGATTATAATTTTGAAAAAATGATATGTACGAATGGGAAGTAAAAATAATTGAAAAACAGAAATGTTTAACTGTGTATATGCTGTAAAGCTGTACGTATTACTTCCATTCGTAACGATGAAAATCTTTTTTAGGCTTGGATCGACGGATTTGTGCGCCTCCCATGTAAAATACTTGACGAGGTTGTACAATGCAATGGAACAACGTCGAGATAGTTTAAGTGTTATCATGCTGGAGAATTTAATCGGGAGATTGTACGGTCTTTTGCCGGAAGAAACGAAGCATTCCTTGATCGTAAATCTGCACGCTTCCAACGACCAGTCGTGGAGGCATATCGTACGATTTATGCCGCAGAAAACGAAAACCTTTCTAAGTAGCCAATTGGCCACTTCGTCTGACGAAATAACAAAAGTATTCGCGGATTTAGAGACTCGACCGACCGTGGAAAATTGGAATCGTTTTGTAAGAAAAATTCTTGTACGCGGCGAAGCCTTCCGTATCTGAATTAATCAGAACGATTCGAACGAACTTTTTGTACTCGAAATTCACCATTCTGTAAATCACGTTAATCTACAATATTGTAGATATTCTTACGTAACTATAAATTCCATATGTATATACTTTGACATGTGAAACATGTCGAAATTGAGGCACACGTATTATACGCTTTGGGACAAAGGAACGCATTTGTCGTCAGACGACTTCCTATTCGTATAACGAAATATTCGAATTATTGCACGTTCAGGCACTAGGATATTTGGTCAATGTTTATTCAGATACGGAAGACTGAGACGTATTTCAGTTTAATCATTCGAGAATTTTTCGAGAATCTCATTTCCCTACTTTCTGCATCAGAAGGATCTCGCGTCCTTAAGCAGCAAATTGTACGGCCAGGAGAGCGGAATTTTCACGGATATTTTATATCGAACCTGGACCGTGATCGATAACACTATCGAAAGTTGTAAAGGAATATTGCTGGACATGCTGTCCGACCTTTTAGTGACTCTACTAAAAACCTCCGGAACAGAAAATCTGCAGACAGACGTCTTCTTGTCGGTATGCATCACGATTTTTTTACAATCATTGTTCAGTATATTTATAAAATATTTAATCCATCAATGAAACAAATATTTTTTATAAGAAACTGAATGTTAATAGATTGCATACTATTAACCGATTACCTCGAAAAAGTATGTCGATACACAAGGTCCAACATCTCGTAATATTGAGTATATTTAATCAAGTGGTTCATATTGCAATATTTATAACAGCAAAAAAAAAAAACATAGTTATCGAGAACATGGTGTAGAATTCAAAGTAATATTTAATCTCACAATCGATACATACTCAGGGCCCGACACAGCCATGACACGTATGTATTCACTCAAATCGATACTCAAAGTGTTAAACGGCAAATCCTAGATCCTCAAACGACCTCGGCAGTCAGCGCCAGAAAATAATTTAAAAAATATAAAGTCTACGCCCGGTCGATAACGGCCGACGTGGCGCAAATAAAAACTCCAAGGCAGTTATTCGCGTTAACGCAGGGGTGACCAACTTTTTTCATCAACGGACCAATTTCAATTTTCATAACAAGGCGGGAGCTTGTTCCTATGAACAATGCAACTAAATATATCAATATGTGTATATTTGTCAATACACCGACCATGACTATAAATTTCTGCGCGGTGTACAATCTATTTGCAGCATTGCCATATGCGAGCAAATTGAATTATTTAAAATTTTAAACTGCGTATCTGTAGTAGACCATACTGTAGACCATCACAGGCCGGCGGTTTTCATGCCTGCATTAACGCCTCGAATATCCATCGTAGATTCTGGGATCCATCGGTGTCTCCTATTCCCTCGCACCTACGCACGCGAGAGCGTGTGTGGCGCACTATCTGCACAGAAACAGCCGTCACCTCGGCGATTTTGACTCGAGGGTAGTCGCGGCTTTGGCAAAACTTTGCTGCCGGCTTTTGGAGGACGACGATCCGTGGGTAAAACAGGAAGGTTTTGAGTGTTTCGACCGGATTGCTCATACGTGCCCAAACGAGGATCTTGTGGCGGGCATCGCAAAGGAGGTGATAAGAAGACCGACTATAAACGAGCCACTAACCGCCTATGTCACGAACATTTCGCACTATCGGCTACAGTATTTCGTTAATGTTTTTTCCTATGCACGTGACGTCGCGATGGCCGCACAAAATGATGGTTTTTCTATCCACGTGTGCTGTCGATACAAGGAGTCGAAGAGAGAGAGGACATTGATGAAAAATGAAACTGAGCAAAGATCGTCGGCGGATAAAGAGAAAAATACGAATACGGAGCTATTGAACAGAAGAGTAGATAGGATATGCGAGGAACTCAAAGAGATTTGGGCTTGTAAAGACGATATTGATCCTGGCACTTTGATGAAGTTGAAGGACGTTTTGGGGGTGATTTTAGATACTTCTGCCTCAGCATCGTGAGCGGAAATAATAAAATTGAAAAATTGTTAATTCTACCATCATAGAAAAAGGAATCCAGGATATTATTTATTCAATTGATAAATATATTTTTCCCGTAATTAGTTTGTAATTATAAAATTTAGTGATAATGAAATTCATATTAAATCATAAAATTTGATACATAAGCGGTGTACGTTATTTTCTTTAGTAACAAAACCCGAAAATGCCGAAATTAGTTAAATGCGCTATTCAATGCTAATAGCGCTTATAGGAGGGAAGTCTATATGACGCGGAAGTTAAAGATTTCTGCTCTATTCACTTTCGGCCCAAAGCAAGGAAAACATTCTACATTTTTCACAGCGTATTTTCTGTAACCACTAGAAAGATCCTTCTTACGTGTAACGTCAAGAAGTTGTTCGATTAATTCCTTACAAGTGATCTCTAAATTCCGTATGAAACAAGAACGTCGCCGATAAGCTTCGATAAGTCCATAAACAAAATTTTGTTTCGGGAAGTGATCAAATAATTTTTTGACTACTTTGTTAAATGTAAATTAATAAAGAATAGTTATAATTATATTATTCTATAAATAAATAAATTACACCATAAATATGAAAAATAGTCAAAAAGCCAAATACAGGTTACATTAGTATATTTATATGTTTTATTTCTTAATTTTTTTATTTTAGGGGAGGGGAGTTAGGCCCGGTAATCCCGTCCCTGATTATCGCCTTGTATACGCCAAGAACAATCGATGGAATGAAAAAGAAACAATACTTTATTAAGTATTGCTATAATGCACACGTTCGAGATAACTCGAACAACGTCATACTTGATTTTAAAATCTTCACACTCAAAATAACTTCCAAAAGTAAGTATTGCACCAAAATATGTTGAAGTAAATACATATAAAAAATTAAAAAGAAAGAAGTATTTTATTTTAAAAAGAAAGAAGACACAAACATAAGCATGTATTCGAAATTTGGCAGACTAGGGCACTATGGGTTATTCCTGCTACACAACCATTTCTTTTTCAGGCTGCGTGCAAATATTAGCAACATTGTGGAAATTATACTATAATATACTATTCTTGATAACATAGTGATGTAAAAGAGATGTAGCCGACAGGTTGGACGTGGTCGTGTACATAAATATCAGTACGATGCAAGCGATGTCCGCATGCATATGCTTGTGGTCTTTTAATGTACGCGGTTAGCAACGACGCCATCGGAGTTGCTGATGTTACGGTCAAGTTAAAAAGTGCCAACGGATAGTCTTTAGTCGGTGAGTTTATTTTACATTCTTCGCCCTCAACCTTTCCACCATAATTATAAAACTATAATGAAACATATGTCGTCTTGTTTCCATGTCAAAAAATGGACAAATATATAAACAAAAGCGATTGAATAAATAAATGACAGTCAATGAAAGCCAGTTAAATGCGCTTGTGAATTGATGGTACTACATTTGTCTAATAAATAAAGGCAGCTTATTTTCTTTTTCTTCAATTTATTTAAGACACAAACTATTAATAGGTCATTTAACCTAGATCCTACTGTATAATGTAGATCCAAACCACCAGAGCTCCAGTTTACATATGACATGGAAAGAAGCAAACGTGATTGACGGGATTCGTACTCAAATCTCTCGTGTCAAAATTTAAGCCTCTCTCCAGTACACCACTGTAACTGTAATTACTACGGATTATAGCTTGAACTTCCCATAGGTGATCAGAATTTGAATCCAGCCCATCATCATTTTTTTCATGTGATATATATATTGTAGGTTCGGTGCTCCGAATCCGCGTTGAACAATGTTTTCGGCCAAATGATCTCAGCAATCGGTGTCAAATATAATTTTGATGCTATCAACGATTAATCATAATTGATATTTATCATGCACTTAATGTATAAAATTAAATTTCATGATTTTGGAAAATCCTATTTTATTTTGTGGTTATTATTATTAAGTAGTTTAAAAAAAAAATTAAAGATTAGATCAATTGAATATGAAAAATTCCATATTAATCAAAACTATCATCCTGTATCATTGTATCATATCATCCTCATAGACATTCTACTTACTGTATACGGATAATGGTTTTTATTATATTACTGTGGTATTATCAGAGTTTTCTTTGTATTTTACTTGTGAATATGTGACACAGTTATTTTATATTATTTGAATCCTTGAAATGACTTTTAAAGTTTTTTCAATGATAACAAATCTGGTGATATATATAGTATTGTTTGGCATAGAAACAGGATATTGGAAGAATTAAAGTATTAATAATATAAATATTTAACATAACAATACTATACAAATATTTTTAAGTACTATTATTGTTTTACAGAATGTGACATTGTTGTGAATAATTAAGTAAACAAAATACAGTTACTACAGGAAATTATGGATACTCAAAATTCATATTTAAATAAACATTTTACAAATGATACTGTGTTCAATGAAGTACAAAAAACCTTTATATCCTTGCCAGAAGAAAAAAAGAAAAAAAATAATGCTTGCATGAATGAGGTAATATATATCACAAAAGAAAGTTAAAGGTTTTTTCCAAAAAGCAATATCTTTAAATGATTCGTGTTACATTGATTAATATCTGATACCAGTGATTTATTTCAACAGGCAATTGAAACTTTAATATCCAAAATGAAAAAGGTAGATTCTATCTTTGATAAAACTTTCCGAACTACTTTATACCGTGGAAGCTTCTATAAAGGTACAAAAATAACAGCGCCTGAAGAATATGATCTAAACCTGGTGATCAAGTTACCTATTAAAGATACATATTTTCATGTATGTATACTAAGAAAATCTAGCATGTTTACAGGTGCACTTTATTTGTATTAATGTATCTGGTTACAGACTGATGAATACTGTTACCCAGGTTATACAAAAATATACGTGAAATCATTTTCAAACTCCCCAAAGTTTTCTGAGAAGGAATTTTGGTGAGTTATTCTCGGTAAAAAAACATTGCAAGTATCTTCAATGTGTAAATAAAATAAATATATTGCGTTGTTAATTTTCAGTAAACTGAAAACGTTCCTCAGTAATTCATATCTGAATGTACAATGTTTTCGAGCGTGGATTGAAAGTGTCATTTGTAAAGCTCTCAATATATCGCAAACAGAAAATGGGCAATGCATATTAAACACAGACATAGAAAATAAGTCTAGTGTTAGTTAAGTACTGTATACTTTTATGCATCTTTCAACATAGTACTGCATTCATAATTCTTAACAGTAACTATGAATTCTAGGTAACAATAAGAAAGAGCGGACCAGCATTTACTGTCATTCTGAAAAGTTTAGACAACCAGGAAATAAATGTGGATCTTGTTCCTGTTCTAACATTTAATGACACTTTGCCTTATATTACTGAAAAAGAGAAACATGTTGCTTTTAAGAGCAAAACATGGTCAGTTGTGCCAAAGCCTTTATACAAATGGTATTTCGATGAAGATATGTCCAACTCTTACTGGAGATTTTGCTTTTATGAACAAGAAAAAGAATTGCTTGACAAATATGGCCAAATAAAGCCTGTTATAATGCAAATTAAGGTATGTAATCATGCTTAATAAAGATTTTTCCGTAATGTAGCAAATAAGTTATTTTATATACTCTTGACGCAAATTATATGTATAACTTTTGTTAAATTAATTTTACAATTTTTTACATTGTTATACATATGAAGAAACTCAAAGACACGCACAACTGGAAGCCTTTAGCAAGTTATTATATAGAAACTCTGGCTCTACATGAAATAATGAGATTTAGCAACATACAAAAACTATCAAAAACATCATTGCTAATGATGGTAATGTATCTTTTAAAACATTCCTTGCTGCTATCCATATCTAGAATGCAATTGATAATTTTAAATATATCATTTTAGATGTTGGAAAGATTACGCGATGCTTGTAAACTTCATAAACTAGATTGGTTTTGGAATGAAAATTGTAATTTGTTTGAAAAACTAAATGACGACTTCACAAAGAACGTATCAAACCGTCTAGATAAATATATATCGCATATTAATAAATATATAGAAACAGATCGTTACATTATAGCTTACTACATGTGTAAGTATATAAATCAAAGTATATATAAGCTGTAGTCATGATATTATGTAAAACTGAAGGAATATACAGTAATCGATAATATATACACTCAACAAATTCCAGTGACTGCAGAGGAGTATGAAATTTTGAAATCTTTACAACAACGCCTAGTACTGCCGAGTTTCAGTAAGAATCTCAATGCGTATACGATCGCATTAATATCGCAATATATTTTATTTATTATATACTGATTCTATTTATTTCGAATTGTGCATTAGGTGACGAAAGTGATGAAGCAGAAAATAGCAGTGATTCAGAACCAGAAGTTCTGGAATTAATTAATGGTTTTATTAACATATTTAATGCGGCCAATCAGCTTTATCAGGCAATCAGAAATAGATTAGAACATTAATAAATGACGCTTAAATGTTGTGTCATTTACAAGAATGTAACATGTATTTATTGCTAAGTACATTAGAGAAATATTTTGATATTTTTTACCATATGATTATTTTTTTATGTATTATAATCACATTGACATATTATATTTAAATACACTATATCATGTATTCTATTTTTAAGAAAGGAGTTTTTACAAACGTACAATAGTGCTTTATAGCATATATTAAAACTACTTGTATTTTTATTAAATTATTATGTTGGTATCAATATCGATCATGCATTTAAAATTTATTTTTACGTGATAAACTATTACTCCAGTGATCCTCATACCACAATATTGTTGAATAAAAATGAAAAACTTTACATTTTTTGTTAAAATATAATTCACGTATCATTTCATAAAAATTTACCAAAGCTGTGTATATGGTTAAATTTTTAAATAATATATATCTTACACATATAATCAACAACGTTCTCCTACACTATTAATTATCTCCTGAATTACTTTTTATGTACAATTAGTGGCACTGCATTATGATCTGCCCATTCAAGAAAGAACTGCGCAATCTTACAGACACATTGTATCATCATGAGACAGTCTGCTTCTGCGGCATGAGCATGTTGTGGTAATTTACAAAAAAAGTATGTATAAATATGAGTCAATTTAAAGCTGCTTGGTGCGGTGCGGGTAAAATCTAATTTTCTCCTGGCATGTACATCATGTTTATCCTGACAATTTGTTTTGATGTCCTCCAATTTGAATATCTGAGCCTCTGGAGTTTTTTCATTGATTTCTTGCATCTTGTTTAAGAACTTAGTCTGTGGGGTTTTAGAATCAGTCTTCTGTTTATCGCCATGAGACCTGGGAGAATTAGCATTGGATATGATGTCTCTAGTGCAATCCGAATCGCCATTTCCATTGGTCTGAGACATTTTACTCTTCTGTTGATGGAGATCCCCTTCCATAACCGAATCAAGCGCAAATGAAAGTACATCGTCATAGCCATCGTCGAATAAAATGCTGACATCTTCCTCTTTCAAGCAATTCATTACTTTCATGGTATTTGATAGAGCCTCTTGCTGACTCGAAATCATACGTTTCACAAAGAATTGCTTGAACATAACGTAAGTATCCACACAGAGAATTGTCTCGCTAAGATCCTATGACAAAAACACATTAGCAGTTCTGCAATGAGAAAGTATAATCCAAGATTTCCTGAAAATCCCTTTTACCTTGTTAATGTTTGCCACCTCCGACAAGAACACAGGATAATCGAAACCATTACCATTGTGAGCGACGAAACAGATTGGTGGCTTTAATCTACTAATAAAATTCAGTATCAAGTCGTACGTCCCCGTGTCAAAGGATCCAACTGCATCTAGATCGTCATTGCATAGACCTGTCGTGGATCATGTTACGTATGAATATACATATTGGAAACAGCATTACAGTGGCGAATATAAGACAGAAACTAAATGAATTTACCGGTTAACGACTGTACTTTTGAAGATATCTTTTTATTCGGGCAGACCGGTAGCACAAGTTTGTGGAGCACTCTTGGTAGGATGTTTTTGGTGTCGGATATAGAATTTCTTGAAACCGCGACAAAGGCGCATTCTGTGATTTTCGGCTGAATACCGCCGACGGCCAATCCCGTGGTCTCCAGATCGAAAAACACGAAGGTTTCGATCATCTTCAAGGTGCTATTAATATACTGTTAATATATATAAGACGCGAATAATTTCGGTTGTCTCGTTAGCGATGTGTTGCACTTGCTGCCCGTTGTGCATCGTCGCAATATTGGTCATAATCGGTTCGTAATATCCGGTTGATTAAAATCTCGATGGCGGTTGTTGCTATTAACCCTTTCGTTGGTCTGTTTGATTTTTAACATCGAATACATGTTGATGTTGCTTCGGGACCAGCTGCTTCAAGGTGGGTTTTAAACGATTTAGTCCGCAGTATACGTATCGCATGAAAAATTGTGCTAAGATTTCTTTTTTATCCATTATATATTTTGTCCAAAGCTACTACTAAGATTGTTTAATAATATTGCGTTTATTTTATTTTTGATATCGAGTGCCAAAGTTCTTTAGTGTAAGACCTATTGTTTCAAGGTTGGTTGAGAATAATAGCATCTACAGTGTATATGTCAAAGGGAAATATCCCTGTACTCAAAAATAGAATAAACAATGTATCGTAGGATATTGATTTTTGTATAATGGTCAAAATTGAATTTTTCATGTAAAGTCCGAACTTTTATTCTCTATACTACTATAATTTGTGAGTTTAATTCCTTTCTGTTTTGTTTGTTTTGGTCATATGATTAACAAGGCCTGTACAAGAATATATAATAGTATTTTAAGGGGAGATTTGAATAGCAGGATTTATCATGTGTATAGTAGAACGTTATTTAAAATTGGTTGTTAGGACTTAAACCCAGGTTTTATCAACTACCTATCTTATAAAGTTATGTGTGCTTGACAAATTTGACCAATCTTGTTACTAAAGCAAGCACGATGTCCAAGGATTTAATAAATTTTGATGGAAATGTAAAGAGAATACACAAGGAAAATCTAACACCGTACAAGATAGCCACTGTGATTTTGATAAAGGAATATTGTAATGAAACAACGAAAGGTAACACTTAATACTCTATTTGACTTTCATCTTGTTTATCCACTAACAAATCACATTGCTTGTACTCATAGAAAATTATTCTCGTATGTCAATTTTGCGCAGCGATCGTGGAACGTCGTGACTTCTGCCTCGTATCCTTAAAATTAATACAGGTAAACGTTCTATAATTACCAAGTATTTGACACTATGTTCTTTATTCTAACATCAACCTTGATCATTCATTTAACTTTTCAGTCTCCGGATATAGACTACAACGCATTGTTGAACATATTGTATTCCTCAGAATATGTTTTACACAGATTTGCTCATCGTCTAGAAGTTGAATTAAATGCGTTAAGAGGAAAAGGCATTGAGGGATTATTAGATTTATTTGACAGTGTTGGACGCCTTATGAAACCTATCTTGGATCATTCTCTCTCATTACCAGCTTTGAATAAGAATTCTGTTCTTGGACTCTACGTCAGAAGAATAATAATTCTTTTTGAAAAATTACCCTTTGATCAAGTTGTTTCACTTTATGATTCGTTGAAGAAATATATAGAACAAAGGGTAATATCGGAAAATTCAGATATTTCTGCAAGTATAAAAATAGAGGAGTCTTACTCAAATAAGTAAGTTTTATTAAGGCAACAGGTGTATCAATATAGATCAATCTTACACGATCAGATAAGTTATATGTAATAATTTTATGTTCATTGTACATAAATGTAGGACTAAAACAGTTTGGGGTGGTAGGCAAGCGGAATTACTGGTAGCTCAACAGGCACATGCTCTGCAAACGGATGAACACAAAGCTATGTCACCCGTTGAATTGCAGATTCTTGTTCGAGACCTTTTGAACTGTAGTCCTTATTATGCAGAAGCTGTGAGTACTGGGTGGTAAGGAGGAAATATATTTAATAGTACTGCCACTTTTACTCATTAATATTATTTATTTATTCTCTTGCACATATTTTCCACTCAAGATGTTTCATTATCTTTTAGCATTACTTGAGCTATTTGAATTGCTTGCGGGTGAATGAATACTGTGGAGCAATAGATAGCCTCTATCATTGTTTTGATAGACTAGCTTCCTTGGAAAATGGTTCTGTTCCTGAGGACAGATCTCGTACCTTCAGATATGCTGCCTTAAACCTTGCAGTATTACATGCCCAATTTAATCACAAGTACGTCTACTTATGCATTATTAGGACATAAACTAATAATTTTTCATAAATATTTTTTTTAATCTATATACTTTAATATTTATAAAGGGAAGTTGCGCAATTTGCTTTGAAAGAAGCGATAATGATGGCCCAAGAAGCAGGTGATAACGTGTGCTTACAATTAGCCCATGCATGGATGTATTACCTCACTACCGAGTACAAGTAAAATTCATCGTTTTGTAACTCTACATGCAAAATGTTTATTTTTATTATAAGGTTCCTTTTATGTTTGCAGGGGTGCACTTATAGAACGTTCTGTTGGTAAAGCAAGTATGTTAGGAATTACTCATACAACTGGTTTAGGACTTATTGCTTACGCGCACAACTCTGCGCTCGAAGCTAAGAATCCACCTCAAGTGTTTGAGGTATTGTATACACTTTAAAAAATAAAATACAATCTGTGTTCAATGCAAACAATTTCGAAAGTTTTTTTAATACACAATATAATTTTTTATTGCAGACATTAATGAAATCGGATGTTTTAAATTGTCAACATTCGATGAGTGATTTAATGTCAATGACATATGCTGAGAAGTCAGCTTTATGGGCATACTATGGTAAAACAGAAATGTCATCTGTTTGTGCTCAACTATTGCTTCTTCACAACACTGGTGACAAAAAACAGCATATGTTTAATGGACCATCTACTTGTCAGGCAGTTGTAAATGTTGCCAACATATTATTAGAATTTGGAGAATACAACCTAGTAGATATAGTCTTAGCACATGCTAAAGAGAGGTTTCCTAATGAACCATGCAACAAAGTGTGTAAAATATTTGTCTTATATTCATAATACAATGGACACTTTTATAATCAGCTCATTAAAGCAAATAGCTTATTAAAGCAAATGGATTATATAAGACTTGCACTGACTGATTTTAGATATGGATGCTGAGCGAACAGTTATATTTATTTACACAACTTATGAGACATGAAAAATGGAGTGAGGCTGAAACAATCGTGTCAAATATGTCTAGTCTAGATCCATTGGAGTGTAAATTTAGGTTGATATATATTACTTAAATCTAAATATATTGAATTTCAATATAAATTGGTTATCCGCTAATAATATTTTTAGGCATGTCGAAGTTTGTTTGGGAAAAGGTGATTATGTAAAAGGTTTGGAATACATTGATATGATCAATCAAGATACAAAAATAACACCACAGAATAAAGTACGCACTATGATTTTAACAAGTCAGCTAATGTGTGCTGCAGTTTCACAAGGAAACGGAAATGCAGCATCAAATTCGTTAGTTCTGTTAAACTCTGCTTTAGATCTGGCAGTGCACAATCATTTGTCCTATTATGAAGCATCAATTAAAATGCATCTTGCAAATATACAGGTAAAATGTCTGACAACGATCACACAAACTCTTACAATTAAAAAATTTTTAAACCATTCAGAAATTTTGTTTATTTTATTTGTAAAGAGACACACGTGAAAAATTAACTCAACTCATGTATTCCCTTTTAAAATTATTGATTTATGAATTATTTTATTATATTCAAAATTATGTAGTATTCAAATTGTGATGCTACATTTGGTTGATGTACATCGAACAATATAAAAACATTTACTGAACAAACACGTATAAATACATATATTCTGACTTACATATTTTTTATACATATATTTAATACATATGTATAATTTATTAATGTTATTGTAAATTGAAATGCTCGATGAGAAAAATCAATGTTTACAAAAAAAAAACTATGGTGTACAAAATAAATAATTTATTTTTCAGCTGATAATGAGTATGCCCACCCTTGCAATGAACTTGGTGGAGGAAGTTATCACGCAAATTTTAGCTCATGGAGGATATTACGATCAAGGCAGGGCTTTTGTCCTGTACGCAAAGTGCTTAGTCGCCATTGCTCCGGCGCATGGTAAAATGCAAAAGGAAGTAATTCTAAATGCGATTAAAGCTCTTTCCAAAGCAAGGAATTATTTCACTAAAGTGGAAGCTTATGGTAAACTACGGTCAACATTCTGTTTGGAAGCTATGTTATGCCACGAAATAGATCTTAAAACGGAACGAAATCAATGTGCATTTGAGTTTCGTCAATTAGACGAACAGTTACTCACGAGATTGGATAATATCTCATTGTACTGAAAATAAAATTATCTTATGCATTTCTATTCTTTATACGCAACAGTTATTTCTCTGATCGATAATTTGCTCATGTGTACGTATGTAAATCAAGATGCAGAACGGGTGTTTATTTTCATGCATAAATGAAGTCAAACATTTATACTGGTTATTCGTAACTATTATATTGATCCTATTTTTCCAAACAATGTCTTCGTAAAATATAAAATTTTAAGTTTGCATCGTCCCTCATTATTCACTTTTAAATTTAATACCGTTTATTTATATTACCTCCATTCCTCGAAGTTTATGTTGAAATGTAATTCATGACTTTATCAACAATGTTTATATTGATAAATCCTATACCAAGTTAGATGTGAACCGAGCGTTAGATTTCGTTGCGCCACCTACCAAACGTTCCCAAAAATACATTCTTCTAGATTGTTTTCCTCACGAGCACTAGTGAGGTAAAAAAGTACACACGGCAAATATCATGCTGAGCTCATCTTATTATCTGTGATTCATCTGTTCTTGCATCGATGGCAGAAGTATATGCGAAGTAACCGAGTAGTTAATGTGATGATTTGTGAAAGCAATAACGAGGTGAGCCCGATTTCTTGCTACGTCTTGACATTCCGCAATTCTGACGGCACGTACGTTTTGTCGCGACGAAGTCGTATGCCGTACTTTCGGTTGGCTCCGGAGACGTACATTAAAGGAATCCAACAGTAATGGCAATTAACGTCTTATTATGATGGTAACCGATAGAGACAACAGACACGTCCCGACGTTGCGTTTTACGTTGGTTTTAATACGCGTTATGGAATACCTGATTGTACTTTGGCGTTTAGAAAGGAAAAGAGCGAATATCGCTTAACTCATTAAGCAAAGTCTTGTCTCTACAGAATATGAAGTCGATATCTATAGATAAATGTTTTGCAATCGTATCAGACACTTTTGTTCTCGTTAACTTTCATTTTGTACGTGTATATGCATACACACACACACACACACACACACACACACACACACACACACACACACACACACACACATGTAGGTATGTGCCAAATTATTCCATCATATAGTACTTGACTATAAACTTTTTGCACTTGTTTCATTGGTGGTAAAACTGTGCTATGTTAAATAGGATCTTTTAATAAAAAAAAAGGCATGATAGGAAAAATCTTAAATCATGAGCATTTGTTACCCCAATGATGATTTTTAAATAAAGCAATGTAATTTGTTTAAAGACACTTACAAGACTTTGTTTAAAGCAACATTGTTTTTGATTAAAAGCATCGGGGTGGAATGTATAATAATCGTATCTAACTATGTTTTAGAATGCCAATACAGGCACCGCAGTGGACTGAATTTCTCTCTTGTCCAGTTTGCTGTCATGACTTCGATGTCGCCATACGTTGTCCAATATCGTTAGGATGTGGCCACACTATATGTCGAACGTGCCTTGCAAACTTACATCGTAAACAATGTCCTTTTGATCAGGTACATAATTGCATCGCCTTTGAATTTACTTCTCTTAAAAATTGCACGTTCAGAATTTTATAAACATGACAAAAAGTATTTATGTTCCCTTTTTCTGTATATATATTTACATAATTAATATGTACTTACCAAATCATTTGGCATTCTTTCAGAGCATCATTAATATAGAGATAGAAAAACTACCGGTGAATGAAGCACTTTTACAATTAGTAGGTAATACTGTGCCTACAAATGTTACAACCGCTTATCAAAAGTTATTACCACCCGAAGATCATGCCAATTACTTGGTGGCCAAACGTTGTATTGAGGAGCTTGCTTTGTACCTCAAGCCATGTCAAGCAAATCCTACAATAGCGGCAGGTAATGTTATTTTCTAAATGTAAAGTCATTCCTACGAATAAATCTATGATCAAATGTAAAATTAATGAAGTATAACCTAATACTTTAGGAATGGGTCTTGTATCTCGACCTATGCAGAGAAAGTTAGTGACGTTGGTGGGATGTCAGTTAGTTGAACCCGAGGGAAGAGCACGAGCTGTTAGAGCATCTAGAAATTTAGGGGAGCGGTCAGTGACCGAACTAATTTTGCAACATCAAAATCCTCAACAGCTCAGTGCAAATTTATGGGCAGCAGTTCGTGCCCGTGGCTGCCAATTTCTTGGACCAGGTAAAAAACAAGAACGTTATTCTTTCTTTAACTTTAGATTGTTCATTTACCCTGCTTTCATTATCTTTAGCAATGCAAGAAGAAGTTCTCAAGCTTGTACTCTTAGCATTGGAAGATGGTTCTGCTCTTTCCAGAAAAGTCCTAGTTATGTTTGTAGTGCAACGATTGGAACCACATTTTCCGCAAGCATCTAAAACGAGCATTGGACATGTTGTGCAATTATTATACAGAGCAAGCTGTTTCAAGGTGAGTTAAATTTAATTTTAATAAACTTATGTTCATAAGAAATTTCATACATTAGGTGGAGGCATAAGTAATTCTCATTTCTGGCAAACTGATATGCTGTATTCGTAATTAAATATGACTCCATCTAATGTATATAACATGATAATTTATATTTTATTGATTATTGTTTTTAGGTATCTAAACGAGAGGGTGATTCGTCGTTGATGCAATTAAAGGAAGAATTCAGGACATACGAAGCTCTGCGTAGAGAACATGATGCTCAGATAGTTCAAATAGCTACAGAAGCTGGTTTACGTATAGCACCTGATCAGTGGTCTGCTTTGTTATATGGAGATACAGGGCATAAATCACACATGCAAAGTATTATTGATAAGCTACAGACACCACAGTCCTTTGCCCAAAGTGTACAAGAGCTGGTCATCGCACTTCAAAGAACACCTGATCCTGGACAACTGAGTAGTTTACGACCACAATTGGAATTGTTAGCTGCAATAGATCTTAGTCCTGGTGAGATTGCAATCCGCCCCCCCCTTTTTTTTAATCCAATTTTCAACAATAAATCTTGATTTCCATTGGTATTTTAACAAATTACCAATTTACTAAGCTCAGCGGATTCTAGAGGAATTCATTACCATATTATTTTAATGAATATTATTTTATATTGCAGAAACAGAACCTCCGACATTAGCAGAGTGCCGTGCAGCATTAGAAGCTGTAAGAACGGTAGTAACAGCATTGGTAGAATTTATTCAACAGCATGGAAATCGAAAGTCTCAAGACGGCATGCATAATGTAGGCCCTGGTCAACCTAAATATAAAGTTAGCATGTGTCGAGACCTTGCACTTAGAGGCTCTTGTCCCAGAGCCTCCAACTGTACATTTGCACATAGTGACATGGAACTGGATAAGTAAGTTTAAATATTTTTCTGATATCGAAATATGTTGATTATAGAATGTAATGTATATGTGCTTATTGTATATAAATTTGTATATGAAAGTATATGTGTATATACTAAAAAAATGAAATTTTTTTTAGATACAGATCAAAGAACAGAAAATTAAGTATTAGGACGAGTTTACCTGTATCTGGTAATTCTGATATGAAAACAGAGAAAACTGTGCCAGTACCTAACAATAAGGGATTCAAGCAAAATGAAGAACTATCTTATCATTCCATGAAGACGCATGACACTGCACACAGAGAAAGTAAGGTTGATTATTGATATTACTTATTACTATTAACAATGAGAACAATTTATTATTTATGTGCAGATTTTACTACTTTAAACAAAGTCAATCCTGTGCAGCATCGTGCCGCTCCTAGTGAAAATAATTTTGTCGGGTCCCTGACAAGTTACATGCTGCCAGCTCCGCAAGGTATATCACACATGGTTGCGGCAAAAAACATGGACATGCACTGCTCGCATTATATTGTACCCAATACACCAGTGGATTATGGCACGCCAAATCTCAATATGTGGGACACATCACAGGTGACACCTAATGTAGGAAACGGAATTTCCAATTCTAAGAAGGTGATAAATCGATTCATACTTACTACTCCCTCAGTTGCATCATATTATTTGTCACAAACTCCGGTATTTACGTTGCAGCAACGCACAGTAGCCAAAACATTAGCAATGTTATTGCAACGTAGAATGGAAATTTTAAATCAGCTTGAAACTATAGTCAACAAGCAGGCGCCTCAAGTGAAATCGGTACGGCACACTTATCTCTGCCATTATATAAAACAATTATACTGACATGCGTGCTTATATTTCTACTTTAACAGAATTATGACCTACAAGGGGATACGTTGTCCTCAAATTTTTCGATATGGGCGAACACTCCTAGTGCACCGATGACACCATCGAATGTTAATTGCAGCAATAATTTCCGTTGCACCGATTCCATTTTGTTTGACGACGAGTTCGTACCATTCGATGCATCGGCTGCCAGTAAATACGGACCAATTTCGAAACTGTCAAAAACCTTGCTTAGGTGAGTTCAACCGATAGATTTCTTTGACCAGATCTTGAACTATACCACTAAAACTACTAAATCCATTAAATGGTCTGTAATGTCGTAGAAGAATTTGTTTGATCTTTTTAATGCCGTATTTTTTCTAATTTTCATGTAGATGACCATATAGATGTATTAAAATTTTTTTGTGTGGGTTTTTTTTTACATATATGTGGTATGTCTAAATATATTTACAAAATATCTAATAATTCTAATGTCAGATATATAATCGTGATGTTTTTGATCAAAATATTAAAAACCTAACATGCTAAATATATACATGTAATCTGCTTTATTTTAGGTCTACAAATGGCGTACAACCAGCCAACTTTTATACGGATGGAGGCGGACCACCAACAATATCTGCTTATAGACCTATGCCAACTGCAAATTCTATCGCTTCCTGGTATTACGGCAGCCAACGTAAGCATTAATATCCACTGTATATTGAATATAGTACAGCGTAATTACTGAGAAAATATGATTTTAATTAAAGCTTACGCTACTATCGGTGCGAATGGAGGTATACAGTCAATTGGAAATCCAGCTTTTAGCGACAATTACATCACTGTTGGCCGCGGTATATCCGAATCGGCGACGCAGGCACAGCTTTCGCGATCAGAATGTATATCAAAGGAGTAAGTAATGATTCAACAATGAACTTATCTTGAATATATATATTAATCAACAACAAATACGCATGTACGCACGCGTACACACACACACACACGTATTAATCGTTCATTACTATTTGTAACAGCTTAACACTCGAGTCGCAAAAAGTGAAGCAGCAATTGAAACACCTGGAAAAGAAGATTAACGACTTAAAGGTAAGCATTTATCATGGAGTTTTCATGATCGCAACTTAATAGTTAAAAGATATTAATGTCAACAATATATCCAGCTTGCGACTCAAGGAGCGACGTTCAGTACAGGAGAGAGATTGGCGCAGGAGTTGCAGATGATCGAAGCTGGCATAAGAGAGAAGGAGAAGGACGTACGAAATTGGAGTCCGTACGGTACTGTACCTTGGATTCAGTCATCCAATAATTTGCCTCCCAGCCAGAATTTTAACCAGGACTACAAAGCTGAAGAGGTGAGCCCAAAATCAAAGCGGCGCTTTAACTTTAGAATTCTCCGCTTTAAAGTTTCTATCGTAAAGTATATAGAGAGCAATATCGTGAAAAATCGAGCTCTATATCGCCTTGATTCATAAGAAGAATCGTAAGATTGATATCCCTGCCATTGCCTTTAGGAGGATTCGTACGAGGCTGGTATTGCGAATGACATGCGAGAACTAGAACTACGATGGGAGTACGAGCTGCAGGAGCAGGAAAAGCATTGGTCAAGTGAAGAGGACAATTCTAAAAAATAATAGTAGGCCAGTAAGTCATACTAAAACACTCATCCTTAGATCTGACCATTACCCGTCTTGAGAAACGTGTCCTTCGACACCCGCAAATGATTTTTGCTCGGCGGACGACAGTCACGCCCGCATATTCACATTTCCAACAAGAATGACTGAAAGTAACTAAAATTAATATTATTTCGATAAGAAGGATTCCAATGCTCCGGATAAAATCAAAAGGATAGAGTGTAGAGTGATAATCTAAACACTGTCAACATTGTATACAGGAATTATGCCATCCTTACTTAAATAATCGAGATACTCGTCAGTATAGTATAACGTGTAAAGTGGGCTCCTGCTACTTTCCCATGTACTATGCCTTTTACGATCATCGGCGCACGATACATCTTTTTATTTACGGAAGTGTATTTCTTCCCAGGGTCGTCACGTGAGTTGTACAAGGGCTAGCTGTAAATATGTGATATTTCGATGAAAATTTGTTAGACACGTGAGATCCTTTATATTGAGAGCTCATCCTTAGTCATGCAAGAAGTCCTATTGTTTGAATTTTTACTAGCTCCGCTAAAAGTTAATCTAGAGATATGTATATCGTAACAGGTGAGAGTTAGCTGCCGCATTGGAATTTACACTCGTAGAACAGGTAAAAGTGGCTACTGGTAGTGTCGTAATAATTATCCTATGTACTTTTATTACAAAAATTTAAAAAAAAAAATAAAAAACGGGGGAAGGGAGGAAAGAAACTGCAAATAGAGGGATAGAGAAAGAACGAAGGGTTTGTTAAAATTTAACCGAGATCGATGTCGGTGTTCATAAACAGGACAGGATGTAGGAAACTTTATTTATGTGTTGCGTTAGAAAGCATGATATACCGTATTATGGTATGTCGAAGAAAAATACTCTTAAGCCTGGATCAAGGTTATAACCATGAAAACATTATACAGGTACATATTGTTATGCACAGGTGGTCTTAGTAGATTGGGCTAAAGCATTCTGTGACGAGAAACAAGTTTCATTGTTAACTATAATTAACGAAAGGCCGGAGGAACGTGAAATTTGTTACTGTGTTTTGCTAATTATATTACAATTCACTATCGTGGCACACGTTTTATTAATGCATAGAAATATGCGTATCGCAATGGTTCATCTTTTTCCCTTATGTCTTGTCATTAGCAGAGTCTCGTTCTTAAAAAATCCTTGTTATCTTCCGAAGCATGTTCATTGACATTTTATATTTTTCATTTCCTTAGGATCGGTCAGTTTACAAAGGGTACATAATTTATGATAATGCATCTGGCTATTTGTGTAAATTGCATTTAACGTGTATGCCAGTATCCTAGTGTTCAAGATGTATTAAATCTGCAGAATACCCGAATATAATACCTTTATATTCTGCAGTTCTTCTTACCGGCGAAAGAATTTTAGAGAAAGAATAAGGGACTTTCGTAATGTAGTTTCCAAGTAAAATGCTATATGGCCAAGGGGGTGTATAAAAAAGAAGTATCTTAGAAAATAACGTGAGAGTTCATGGATCTTAACTGCATTTTAAACAATAAAACTAAATATAGGTTCCATTCGTGCCTGTAAAACTAATGCATTTTGTTTACAATTCCTGATTTCATAGCTTAAGGCTTTCTTATTGAACCGTGAAGGAAGTGAAAATAACAGACTGTTATTGCGAGCTGCAGCTCTCACACATTTGTAAAGTTGTTCGATTACGGACTTATCAGAAACCAAAACAGTCACATTGGCTTCCTCTTAACTATTACTTTAATCGTGCATAAAAGGGGCAAAACCAGTTTGCACTGATATCTATGGCATATTGTCCTTATTATTTTCAGTAAAACTAGTAAATATTATCGGGAGAAAGAAATATAATTGAGGGGGACACTTAATTATATCTATGGAACTTTAATTTCGCAATTGTTTCCTTGCATTTGGAGAAATATTTCTTGTACAGAAAATACAATTCCTTTAATGAAAGGAACAAGCGAGACAGTTTAATTTGAACTGTATCGCATTAAAGCAACAGACCTTTTGTGAAATTAAATGTTAATCTAGTTACAACTTCTTAATGATAGTAATTTGTGCATTGCAATAGTGTTTGGGTTTTTCTATTTTTATGAAATAATATATAGCATCAATATTAATAATTCCAGTTTTAGTGGAAATGACATAGATTTTTATGAAACGTAAAGATCAAAGAGAGTTGATCTTTCTGTTTTTGTCATTAGGAATATTGTCTTATTTCTTTACAAAGGATTAGATAAGTTCAAGTAGTATGTTTCTTTGGATCTAAAAATGTGCCTTTCGATTAAGGAAAACAGTAAGACATTGGGTAATACTTGTTTCATATTTATGTATTTCAGTATTTTGACATCCTGCAATATAAAAGGCACATCGGGATAGATATTAAAAAATTATATGATCTTGGAACACAACTAGGCTCTTACAAAAATTATAGACAATGGTGCAATTTTATTTGTTTTATTATCTGATAATATTAATAAGACTATCTTCATTTTGTAATGGAATACTATGAAACTTAACCCTGTATGATAAAGTATTAACTATAATACTAATTTGTTTAACAAAATTTAATCTACAAAGTTACGCTTTGAATGTACAGTACATTCTTCAAAATAGAGAAAAATTTCATACATATTAAAATGCAAGTGTAATATACTTATAAAAGATTATCCCAATTATGAGCCAATGGAGTCATTGATCTTTTTTTGCAAATATTTTATTATGAAAGAGTTACATGCACAATTCATTATATTTATGTATTGGTAAAGCAAATTACGATATTTATTTATTTTATCATTAATCTTAGAAACAACCAAATTTCCATGAAATAGTTCTTCTGATGTCAAGAGAATTTGATCTGCGTTTTATAGATATTCGAGTAATTATATTTTTACAATAACATCGGTGACTACATTAGCAGAAATATGTACGATATTACAGAAATGAGCCACATTTTAATTTCCCAAATAAGAAAGTAACTGTACTTCTATATATTAAACTTTACGATAATAAATCCACAACATACAAATAGTAAAATACTAACTTATATTTACGTATGTCATTGCAACGCGGGCTGTTATAATTCTTGTTTCATGTTGATTGCATGGTGATCATAATTTAGGTGTGGATCATGGAACAGTAAAAAAAGAGATTTCAGCTTAAGAACTACTTGTGCGTATAATTTAGCCATATTTTCCATTTGAATATATCTTGTGGCGTTTCATTGCTTGATGCAAGATTGCATAGGAAAGATAATGATAGATTGCTAATATGTAATGTCGCTAACATTTTTGGGATAAACTATTATTACACATTATTGCTAATCCAGTAATATTTGATTTTCAATTATTCCATTACATTCTTACTAATTTGTTTGCGTAAACGTTGATAAGTCACAAAGCGGCTTATGGCGTATTCGCTTCTGAGGGCTGCAAAGGTCAATCTACAATGTTTTGGGACGATTTCCTTCCAAATATTGTCCTCAGAGTTTTTATTTCTGTTTGTAATAGGAAACACTAAGAAATATAGAGTAAAGGCAAAGAGGGCTGTGTACACTGGGAAGTAATAAGCGCAACAATATTGTTTGTGCAAGCTTCAGATTAATTGCATGTTAAACATGTCACTATGTGTATAATGATACACGTGTACCTATGTTAATGGTATGAAGCCACATACAATCTATATTAACGTTCTTTGTTTGAACATATGAAACAATAATAATTATATACATATCGGTATATAATGCATATAGTCAGCACACTTAGCACTTAGCAGTACAAGTAGTACTTGACGTTTTTACATTTATTTATCAATTGTAAGATTTTTGTTATACCGAATGTAAATACAACGGGCAATGTGCATGGGTAATGATATTTAAAAAAAAAAAGAAAAGAAACCTTTCAAAAAAATAACATATTCCTCATCAAAAGCGCTTCTTTCCTTCACACCTAAGGGAATATATAGCGTCACCACGCGTGCAACAATAGATAATATAGAAAAAAAAGAAAGAAAGAATCGGTATATAAATCCACATTGCCCATTGTGATCATCATAATTGTTAGTTCACATTTTTAATGTATTTTTCTAAAATAAACAATCGTTGAAGAAGTTTCATTACTGTAAAAGAACATGTATAGTATCTTAGCAAAAAGTTTACTTTGCAATGGGTCGGCGTAAAGCACGTACGTAATAGGATATATAGAAAAAAATCTTTACAGTGCATAAATTGTATTTCATATAAATACCTTTACAGATTTGAAATTGGTTTTGTGCAATTCCTATACAATTCATTATTCTATAGAGAGCATTTCTCGATAGAGCAGCTTTGCAAGAATTTTGCAATGGTTGTAAAACTTTTTGCTTCTGGCTATTCTTGTTTCAACCGCGCACCAGCACAATGTAGAACAAAATATAACATGTGAATGCTTTTGACAATAGTTATAACATGATCAAGAATAGAAACGCAGATAAAATTCTTCACTTTTATATCATACGTATACTCACAAAAGTTTAATGTATTTTCCAGCAAGTGTACTGTAAGTGAAAGTGTAATATATTTATCTATGCAATATAATCATTGTCATTACTATTTTCTACCAAGTAATGGAACGCGATACGGTTAATATGCGATGGAATCAAGACCAAGGAGGTATTTGTCGTGTTAAGTCATTCAAATGACATATTAAGTACCTTTAAAGCAGCCTATAATCGTCGACTGTGATTAAAACTTAATCGATCTAAACATTAGTATACCGGAATATTTTTTCAATTAATCTTAGTCACTGCATATATAATTTCTTGAAATATATATATATATATATATTTATCTTCCAAAAAATATATTTTTTGAGTATAAAATATATTTCATATCAGTATTACATTAATCACATGCTTTGCAATTAGCAAATTTTCAATTATTCCTATATTCTTGTCCAAATATCAAATAGTCGCTTAGTACTGCAGGAAAAAGAAAACGATCAGAAATCCCAAATTCCTACGGACTTAACATAATCATCGCGATAATCGTAACATCGCCTTGTACGTACACTAAATTCGAATAGTGCGCCACGGTAATGCCGGCATCGATCGAGGGAGAAACCGCGAACAGCGCTGCGGCGGCAACCCGGTAGATGTCGTCGACGTTCGAAATTCACGAGGTGCGCGATTCCTGCCGATTAGCCCGGATCAGTTTGTCATCTGTAGACGCGATCGTTTGGTTTTCTTAGAGAGGAAAAAAAGGAAAATAGAGAGAGAGGGAGAGAGAGAGAGAGAGAGAGAGAGTGACACGAGGACGTCGGGCACACGATCGGTGAAAAGTCGCATGACTAGCAAAGGGCGTGGATTACGGTGTCCCGACGCGACGTTGCGCTCGTTATTTTCCACGCCTATGAAGCCGGTTAGCCGCAGTGCGGAACTCGGTATAGCGCTTTGGCACGGTGCGCCCTCGTCGTTCGCAGGCCGCGCTTGAGGCCCAGCGTGAGCACACAAGCCTCGTGGGCCGCCGTGAAGCGGCGTAGGCCGCGGAAGAATCCGGCGCGCGGGGCACGGTGTATATACGTGCCACCACCGGCCGCCACGTGTGTGTCGTGCAGCAGCGGCAATGCGTTATTCCGCGGGCAACGACAGTGCGCGCGTCACGGGTGCTGCGTGATTTTGTCGATTGCGTTGGTGCCCGAATCTCTCGACGGTGCGGTCCACGGGATAACCGTGAAGAAGGGGAGGGGGGATCTTTGCGAGAGGGAAGAGTGAAAAGGTGAAAAGAATCGGCCGAGGTTCACACGCGCGGAAGGACGACATTCTTGGAACTCCCTTAGAACCGCGTGGCTTGCTCGATCATGCCTGGAAATCGTGGCAACGCGGCCCACGGAGTGATGCCACCGCATTATCTGCACGAACTCCCGGCGCAGGACGAGGCTAGGCTGGAGAAGATCTTTCAGAACCTTGACCTGGACGGCAACGGCAGAATCGATGTCCACGATCTGTCGAAGGCACTGCGCGAGGTCGGCGTCGGCAAGCAGTACGCCGAGGTACGTATCGCGTACGAGGAAATACACCGGCCCACGAGCCGGTGATTTGCGCAAACTTGATGTTGAACTCTCTCTCGGCTTGACATCCATCCGTCGGACGCGTATCCTTCGTCGTTTGTTTCTGTTTCTTAGCTCGACGTACCTCCCGTCCCCGCCCCTCCTTTCCATACTGTCTAAACGGGGCTTGCACCGATGATTCGATGACGTGCACCATGACGGAGTCTTATGAATGTACCGAATGAAAATAATACATTTTGCAAACCCCGTTAATGATGAATTTGCGACAAAATGTTACTTTGCAAAAACTGCTGAGAACGTACCTCGGTGTGAGACGCTTCGATTTTTATAATTTCCTTTGTTTTTTCCCCCTATAATCACAATGTCGGCTTACATATTGGGGAGAAAGTGGGTCACCGATATCCTCGGGTCGCAACTATGCCGGTGACGTCCTGCATTCTGTATCGTTTGTACGGTTTCACCAAGGTTAATACGCATCGATCATCGTTGCGCCGATCCAATGACATTTCGAAAAGCCGAGAAAGTCGTAGTGCACGCTCTATTTTGGTTGGGCCCTCCGTATGGACCGTCGCGGTAACCGTACTTCCGCGGAAATTGCGTAACCCTTTCGATTACGAAGTGATCGTTGAGGCGAGAAAAAGTACGCATAACCTTCTCGCCCTGAATCCTTGCTTAACACTCTGTAAACCGAATATCTTCTACTTCTCGACGTTCCGGCCACGATTACACACAGATTCTTGTGCAATGTTGCGATGTAAAAAAGAGAAAAAGTGACCGTAAGTAACATTAGTACTACCGATTGTTATCTCTGTACATCTAAATATACTATATATACCTTTAAAGCTAATAATTGAAATATATTTGAAAAAAAGGAGACAACGAAGAGCAAATAGATCCAAATAATTCGAGTACCGTAAAAAAATAAAGGAAAATCAAGAAAACTAGTAGCCTAAATTATTACGTTTCTTTTTTGTAGAAGTAATCACGAATCAGTAATTTTAAATGACTTCGTTAGTTTTACGGTTAATGCTGGTTTACTCGAGGATAGTGAAATGGGTGATTAATTCACGTTAACTCGTGAATTCTGAACGATACTATGCGCGATTTGAAGCAAAACGTGAAGTATAACGAGTTAAATTTTACGCGTATGAAGATTGTCGAGGTTCGATCGTGGAACGGTTGGGCGTGTTCACTGTCCTTTGGGGACTACGAAGAAAAAAAAGGAAGGGAAAGAGCAAACACTTGGACATTTTTCTTTCAGGAATTCTTGGCTAGATCCGATAGTACTAAAAGCGGCGACATCAGCTTGGCCGAATTTATACATTACGCGCGCGAACATGAGAAGAATTTGCGGCTACAGTTTTCCCATCTCGATAGGAACAGGGATGGTAAGTGCGATAATGTAATGAATGGCGAATAATACGCCGATAAGAAGAAAACTTGAAATAATATTTGTCCGAATAAATACGGCTTCGGGCATTATGACCGTCAGTCTTAATGCATTTACCGAGAAAAAGAGATAGAATATGCGTATCCGTAGTTGTCTGTATACGTATATATATAGTTCATCTTGTGCGTTATACAACATTATTTTATCGTATCTCCTATACTCGCCTTTTCTAATGAGCAATAATTAATAATTATTAAAAGTAATATCCATGCATCTGATGAATCTTGAGAGCGATCAATTCTTATAACAAGAAAGGAAACGGTCATCATGTCGCTCTCTCGATTGTCTTTCACAAGTGCAACGAAAAAGGAGTACTGCCGGGTATCTTTTGACTAAAAACACATTTCTTTCCAGATTCTTTCTTGCGAAATAAAACGACATCTAAAATAAAAGAATTGTTGCTTTTTTATCGCATTCGAGTGGTTTAATGAACAAAAAATACATTTAAAATTGGAAAAAATGTACGGTTTTGAGGATCGATTGAATCAATGATTCGTTAAGCGATGATCGTGAATATATATGAATTTCTCAGATTAGTGAGCAAACTCGCGAAAAAAATCGCGATCGGCAGACGGATAATACGGACGATTAAATTCAATTTTCTCGCAGGTAAGATCGACCTGGAAGAGCTGATAAGAGCGTTCAAGGATTTGGGAATAAAAATGGAATGCGACGAGGCGAAAAAATTGCTGCAACGGTAAGGCAGAAACCAATCTGCAATTCGTGTATAGAACCGGTTCATTTCATCTGCTGCTAATCGTCGGTCTTTACAAGCCGTAACGCCGCTACGATGCGCACTCATTATGTAATGTTATAACTACGTTCCATTACGCATACGACATTGCGTTATGATTTTACGACGACGATGACATAAGATTTCCGATAAATCGCGCACTGCAATAGCATAGATTTTTCCACGAGCGCGGGCGAACATTTTGCATTTTCTTAGAAGTACGTAAATTGGTGTCAAATTCGATTTGCAGAATGGACCAAGATGGAAGTCTCAATATAAGCTTTAACGAGTGGCGAGACTTTTTGCTGTACGCGCCGAGTACGGATCTTCTCGATATCATACAGTACTGGCACCACTCGACGGTAAGTAACGTATTGCCTAACAATTGCATGTGCAAACAACCTCGTGGTTCTCTTATATCATTCTCGTATTACGATACAATGAGTGAAATATGCGGATTTCAACATGAATAAATAATACAAGTGCCCAATAACGAGCTGTCATAACATAAAATAATTGCTTAATATAACGGATCGATTGAATATGTCGGTATCGTTGCATCATTAAGACGTCCTTCAAGTTAATCTGATTATTTATTATAATCCTGCTAAAGTATGACTGCACCGGGTAACTCCGTGCAACATGAAATCCCCGTTCCGTCTCGACTAAAATCGAAAACGATCGATATTCGTGCTGGAAAGAGAGAGAGGGAGAGAAAGAGAGAAGGATGGGAGGTCCGGCATGTTTACGATGCACTCGTGTGAGTGCTACTTGTGTGTAAGAGAGAAAGAGTATACAATCGAGCACGATTCAGGGTTCTGATTCGTCGAAGGAGAGGGCTCGACCGGAGGTGTGACGTAGTGATTGTCATTCAAAATGACCTTGATAGCCTCCCAGCTGTTCCCAGCACCTTTCCCCACTTCGTTGTGCGAGCTGAGCAAGCTGTTGGGCATGCGCGGTGTGATTCTGCTTTTCAGCCCATGCGCCATTGGACTGATTTTCTTGCCCTTTTTATTTCTACAAGCATTCCTTCTTTAGCCGCGCGAGCACTGCTCGTAGTGAAAGGACCGTTTCATTATAATCTTCAAGGATTACCCGGATACCACGTGTTACGCCTTGTGATATTCATGGTTAAACTTTTAACATCTGTATTATATGCTTGCAATGTATTGAACCTCCTTACGCGATTTTGGTTTGCGATGCGGTTCAATTGTCACATACACATATTATATCCCATTTCAAGTTTAATTTATAATTACCATTCAAATCAGCTCATTTTTTAAAATATTTTAAACAAAACTCGAGTAGTGTTTTATATGAAACATATCTTTTAACGAAAAAAAATTTGGGAGACAATTACATGCAAAACGGTAAATAGGAGATCGCACAGACACACACACACAAATGTATAACTGTAGAGAATGTATACTCTGCACTGTGAGAATATCTGTCCCTTTTCACGTAGTTTAGTATGGGTACAGACCAATAGACGTTTTAAGACTATTATAAATTGTACCATTACCCTTTACTCTATTTCGTAAAAAAGCACCGTGCAAAGTATCGCGAACCGAAATCGATCGAAGTCCTGCATAATTTTCTACCCAGTGTCTACCGTAATGCTCTTTGTGATACCTTACCTTTTCCACGAGTTCGGTGCTACCCGTCCCTCTGTACGAACGAACGCACAAACATTACACCAAATCGCAGTGCCGCAGAAAAGAAGTGCAAGTGTCGGTCCGCACTTACGTTTACAATTTCATACGTGTCTAATATCACTGTTAGGGGATCGTGTCATTGAGCACTGCGTTAAATTGCGGAGTCATGCGTTCGTACAATCGCTCGTTATCAGCTCCCAGAAACGGAGGTTGTAGGATTCGATAACATCCGTTTAACGGTTCGAAAATACCAACTTTTTGCATGTACGTAGTGCATGAGCATCGTCGTTGTCGCGGGAGAAAAATTTCGTAACGGAAGTGGACGAATAAGTGGATCAGGTAGATTATCTCGGTATCGCGAGGATTTCCTTTATTTCCCGCATCGATTCCTTGAATTCTATCGGTTGCACGTATTTTTGATATGCGAGCAACGTGGAAAAACAGGGAAAACCGTCCTGTTGAAAGAGTGCACGCGTGATATCGATCCGTTTTACGAAGCAGGCGGTTTATTATATTTTCATTGGAAACATGCACGAGTGTTACGGGTGGAAATGATAATAAAGAGATTCCTCACGAGGCGTAGGATTTCCCTTGTCGTTTCCTTTCTATTCCGAATCGAACAATAAACGGTTCGATTTCACCGGATGGCGAAATATATCACAATGTTTCGTCAGCCGTACGTTGGGTTGTGAGGTCATCGTCTGCCGCTTGAGGCTCAACGCGCCTTCCTCAGTGCCGTACCTTAGTTACTTCGGTGCCTCGTGAGTTTTTGCGGCATCAAAAGTCGATGCTATAGCATCTTAGGACAAGACCGATCGTGGAACCTTAAAGCCTGTGCCTTAAGAGCTACGGTGGCATGATGAATAGATCATCTGTGCATATAATACATGCATGTAATGCAGTTTATATTAAACAATAGTGAGGGATCGTTCAGATACGATCAGTCAATATTAGTAAAGTGTCGAGTGATTTAGTAATGTATTGTATATGAATACAAATTTTATTAAACTTCGCTACTAAATTATTAGACCTGTTTGTATGGACTTTAAGTTTGTAACCAACTGACCTTAAAAGTCGGCGATGAAAATTAAATGAACCTATGCTTCTGCATATCCTTTCCTCATTACATCAATTGAATTCTCGTATCTTGATCGAAGGTTGGATTTTCGTTAAATTAAAACGCAGTTACGAGAAAAACTTTGCGAATGGAATCGCCGTTTTAATTTCGCATTGATGACTTTGAAAAGATGTAGACTTTGAAAGATGTTTTTTGAATATAAATCTTTTTGTAGGATTGAAGAACTATTAAATGTCGAAAGCTTGTTTATATCCTAGCTATGTATCATAAACATGATTTACGTAGATCGTTCTGTTTTTCCTTTCGCAATATTATACAATATATTTGCACCATTATCAAGCCTACGTCTCGGAAGAGATAAAGGATACTTCGGACAAAAATCTTTATGGTGACGTAGCTCTGCGAACGGCGAATCTCCACGGAACTTAAAATATTTGCGATGTCTGCCAGTCGGTCTGATATGGCGGTCGCTGCTAACCGATGACGCACACTCAATTATTTCCGTGCGCATTTCCATTCAGAAAGGACAACATTTGCGATCGACAGCGACGTTTCTAACTAGCTTTCACGCGCTCCGCATATCACATTTATCAACCAACATCGCCATTAATATAATAGTTAAAGTAAATACAAATTTTTATTTCAACATGCTGTTATATCTACGTCGATTCCAATTTTTCCCAAGTACACCAAGTACTTCCTCCCTACATTTTTTTTTATCAAGTATTATATCAAGTTTTACGATTGTCTTCATGGGCGTAACCGTTATTAGCGTGCAGGGAATAGTCAAAGGAATAAAAAATTAAAAAACGTATTTATTCTGGAATTGTATTTATTTCTGGAAAAAGAAACACGAAAAATTTTTTTAAATTTAGAGAAACAAAATCAATTTCGTTTTGGCGGAAAAATAGAATGTATCGTTGAAAAAAATAGCGAAAAATGCGATAAAAATTAAATGTGCGATTGCGAAGAAAATTAGCAGCTTAAAAATCGATGATCGTGATCTGCCCAGAGTGCAAAACAATCACAGCTTTCTTTTTCAATCGCATTTTTTATTTTTTAGCCGTTGCGCGAGATCCCTTTTTCATCGACGGTTTAACCTAATTTCCCGGCGACCATTCATCCTCTTTCTTTCCTCGATCGGTCATCGAATTTTTCATCGACGCCCGCTCGAGGAGGAACGCGGGTATGCAGAAACGAATTCACATCGTCGTGACGATTAAAGTACGTGCCGCCTTGGAGGCGTACACTTAAGCAGTGACGTAGCACCGGCATGCCGATGGTGGGGGGCCACACGGTCTACGATATCTTCGTTCCGATAGCCCTGCCGCTCCTTGCTCACCGCCAGTCTCGAGATCGGACTCCGAGCTCTCAAATCGCTGGCTCGTGGCGAGGCTCGTACGTTTTTTCTTCCCATCGCGCGTGTATACCCGACAAATGTATTTTTCGTCCTCCTTTCTCGCCTCTTTTCGTTTTCGCGACAGCCGTGCCACTGCCGAACTCATCTCGCAGACCAGTTCCGGTTTTGTAAGGTGCCGGTGACGTGCGACCAAAAAGCGCGAGGGAAAGACCGTGGCCGCGACAATGGGGACTTTTACCCAGCCACGCGTGAACATGTACACGCTCAGGAAGCCGATCATATGGAGGCAGGAGTGTATACCCTCCGCCTGCCAGGTCTGCGAAGAATTCCTTCAAGTCTATCACGACCTACTACAGCGAGTGAGTATATCTTTCTTTGTGCCCAGGAATCCCGAGCGTATATCTATATACGGACACTCGCGCGGCGCTGCGAGTGCAATATGCCCGCCGCCGACCACGTGTGTGGAAAAAAAGACCTGAGGCCACGATGGTGTACTGGACTGCACGCGGAAGGTCCGAGTTCAAACTCCACTTATTATTTCCGAAGAATTTTCCGCGTGATACGTATATTGTCATACTGGCGGGGTGGAGGCGATCTTAAATAACGATGGAGCTGAAGCCAAATAACCTTGAAAGTCGGTACCAAGAATTAAATAAGCATTACATCTCGAAAACTATGCTCGCGAAGGGGATAGATCTTAAAAGTACCACGCCGAACAAGATACTGGTTTTCACACAATATACTTTCGTTTTGCTGGAGTTTCTGGCGATACACGTGTATACTAAGAGTATTGAAAATGTTAACTCTCCGTACAAAATCCTCTCGTTCGTTAAATATATAGCAGTCTTTCAACTTCGTGACTAACTTCCGCGTGCTTTGAAGAAAGGTTCATCCTGGATAAATTGGGGCGATGGAGAAAAAGTGGGTTTCCAATTAAAAGAGGAAAACTAGTTTTCTAGTTGAAAGAGAAAAACTAGGTTTCTAGTTGAAAAAGGAAAAGTAGCTCCCGCGTGTCTAGTATCCGTATACTCGCCAAAGAAGGTCGTGCACCGATGAGTACATGCTCGATCGTGGAGTGATAATAAAAATCTAGTTTTTCAGGTGAAAAAGATATTGTCCTGATACAAAATAAAAACTACCTTGCCGATTTAAAAGGAAAACCTATATTTTTCGTAATAAGTGAAAAACTAGTTACCTAGTTTCGAGTCAGTATTTCACCTCTGTCGAATACTTGCGTTCTACTATTCGTATTGCTGTAAAAGAAGGTCATATTCTGATGCATATATGATGGATTGTGAAGCGATAAAGAACTCTTCGAGTAAAAAAGAAAAACCCACCTCCATTACTAAGGTACTTCTTATATCTCTGTCACAAACTTGTATTGTGGATAATGCAGAGGAAGGAGGATCGTACTCCAATGAATCCGATCGTGAAACGGCAGCGAAAAATTAGCTTTCCAGGATTTAATATTCTCCGTTCGAAAACTCTTACTCTAGATGAAGTCTATCGTAATTTTAAATTCAACAGAATCCTAAAGTAAAAGGATCTACGGTTGGATTCGGGGAAAGTGAAAGTTGAACGCTGAACTTTCTTCCGTCTGCCACGTGCATGGAGAAACGAAAGAAGATACCTAAAAAAAAGTCTCGATTAAAGCGAAATTTCCGTTATACGTGTTAGATAATAAAGAGCAACCGCGCGTGACTAGTATTGCGATGTATCAAAAGATCCAGCTGAGAAAGCTCATGACAATTATATAATACGAAATCACCACGAAAGATCCACGATCAAACGTGCGATAAATACTTCGTTTATCGTACAGCTGTACTGTTACGTTTTTTAATCGACCTATTTCTTTTTAATTATGACTTATAGACTATGATTTCCTTCATTAAAGCTTGAAACTTTATATCGTTAAACAGTATTAATACCAAGGCACCGAGGGATCTATGGAAAAATTTATGTTCATAAAATTTATACGTATTGTTCATCTTTTATTTATCCACTGTTACTATCTTTTTGTATAATTAAAATACGACGTAGTACAGACTTCAGTTGTTGAAATTTCGTAAAAAATTTATTTGTTAACAAAAGTTATATGTGGTTCTAAATTTGACATTTAATATGTATGAATTAACGGATAATTCTTCATGTAATCTTAATGATTTTCGGTTATCCTCTATTATAATTAATTTGTATCTATAATTCAAGCCACTAAGTAAAGGTCTATTCGTACTACCTCGCGAACGTATCATACACATTTTTTTTTACATTTTTACCAATTATCATTTTTTGTCACTGTTGCTCAATGCTTTACTCGCAATTTTCATCTTTTGTTCGAAATGGCTCAGTAAAGTTACAGGAAACCAACGTTGCAAGTAGAAAAGTGAAATGAATTGGACCGCGAAGCCAAGACCTTGCGTGTCGAAATCTATTTAAGGTCACCCTTTAATCTCGCTGTCTTACGGCAATGATTTGTCATTCATTGACCTTTTCAGGGACGCAGTTTTTCATAGTGAGAAAAATATAATTTGAATGTTTCTTCGATGGTGTTCCTTCCATTTTACATCGATAGTAGTTCAGAAAGTGAGGAACAATGCAAAAAATTACAAAAATATACAAAAAAAATAATGTCCATATAAATGGCAACGGTTAATGATGATTTGCACTACGTTCACATAAGTGTTTTATGTCTTTATTGACGAATATTTACATAATATGATAAGAAAAGTCTATTGTCATTATCGTATAAGCTTTGGCATTTCACTAAAACGATTTAATAATGGACGTTGAAAGATGTTAACACGAAAAGAGCATCACATGTGGAAAACGGTATAATGAAACTCGCAATCTGTACTATTGGTTACGAATAAATTGTGTCTATATAAACTACTACAGGATAAACAGCATGTGCTTAGAAAATATTTGCTTTATTGTAAGATCGAGAACATGCTCTACATTAAAGTTGCATGCTTGTAAAGATTGCTTCTACACACACAGGTCACTGTCCATAATTTGGTTATTTAATCGTATGACATGTGTCATCTAATGTCATAATTATACTTTTAGCACGCTTTAATCCATTATTGCGCAAAATTTAGTGGAGTTTCATGCTGCAGTAATATCATAACCTGATCTAGGTTATTTTTGAGACGAAATTGGATAGTACCCTTGCTCTGCACATATACCGGGAACGTTGGCTATCGTGACTATAGTGAATAGTCTGGCAGAATTTAACTTTTAAAACGTTTCGAATAATTCAATGGTAATTCGACCGTTATCCAAGAACGCTTGTTCGTTTATTTCCACTTGCGATACAGGTGCTTTACATGCCATATCTACTCCGAGATGTATCGGTATACTATATATATTTTTTTGAAAAGAAAGATTGTGAAGGAGGAACGTAAATAGATTCGTTTCATCTTAGAGCACTAACCATTTGTAAATGTTACGAAAGCCTATTCAAATGAAAATCTAGATATTGACCTTATGTATTATTTCGTAAGAAAGAAATGTGTATTTTGACATCTTCCGTTTGACGTCATTCTCGAGATCATAAAAAATGATTAATTTAAAAAATCGTGAAACAAAAGCGTAAAAAATGATTAATTTTAGAAATATTAGTACTAATGACATTGGTAAATAACGTTATTAATCCAGGATTAAACATATAGACAGTATTTCCCAACAAAATTACAAAAAAAAGAACCGATAAAATGTAACCTCTTTAATTTGAGTGATAAAAATGAGTAATTATAATCCTTTAGGTTATCTTAATGTTTTAATCTTTAAGGTAGTTTTAATGTCAACGGTAAATCGTTGAATTTTTTGAGGTGCAGCGGGATACGAGTTACACGGAATATAGAACGAGTTGCTCGAAAGATAGAACGACTCATGGACGATCGCGTACTGAGTTTAGTGACAGTCGGGCCTGGTGATTCACGCGAATTCTTTCCCCTTCGGATCTTTCGAGATCGTGCCACGGGATAGCCCCTGTTATTGCCGAATACGTTACCACGGGAATAATCGATTGTATGAATCTTTCACATTACCGAATCAGAGACGTGGCCGGTATGTTATAATTCTAAATTTTTCGGAATTGGCGGAGAGTGTTTATAGCCATGTATCGATATTTCATCTGTACCGAAAATCTTCGTGGCTGAGACATTAAGAAAGATATTAATGTTATAGTACGGCCATTTAATACGTTTTATTTTCTAGAAGTATATTGTTTACGGTAAAGAAAATATTTTTTTAGTGCATATATCGATGCAATCTTGGTTATGGACATTGGTCGTTACCAACGATTTCTGTAGCATGACCAAAAATTATGTTTTGGATGCAAACGCGATTAGGCCTCGATTGGCATAACTAAGTGGTAAACAACGATAAAGTTCTGCGGTACGAGCAAATAACGTTGATAAAGCGTAGTGCACAATGTTCGTATCGTACGTGCACTTCGCATGTTATTTTGCGCGGATGACTTATAGGAATTTAGCGCATAAAGCGTAATTGCTGCAAGTACCGTCGGTAACATCTATTAAACATACGTTTGCCAGGGTATTATTCGGACGTTAAACGAGATATCGCATCCTGTCTTTACTCGACGATATTTGTCATGGGTAAGATTTAAGAATTATTGATGTAGTGTTTAATAGATATGTGATAAGAAGCTATGGACAACAAAACACTTCGGTACATATTTGTCAATATTATATATTCAGTTTGAGGTGTGCTAAATTTTAGGTGAACGTAGATTATCCATCGTATCAATTTTGTATTCGATGTTTTGCTGAGATTAACGCGGTTTGAGACTGTTATTTTGATCGTTTATTGTATTATGGGACAGGCGTTGGTTGAACATCTCTTGTCCTTCCATAGAATCTTTAAAAATGATTAATAATATGTTCTTCCCACGGTTAGTTTGATTGCATTCTAAAGGACTGCTTTTCAAATTTATATTAGGTTTGCGTTACTTCGATTCAAGGAAAACTGTTTCAGAAATTTGGAATCGCTTATTCGATTTAAAAAAAACTCATATTGGTTAATGGATTATGGCTACAAAGAAAGCATAAGATTGCAATTATAAATTACAACAAAGAACCTCATATTAAAAAACCTGTAATATCAGTTTACAACGTATAGAAAATTTTTATGCAAAAGAATGGAAATCGTTTTAACGAGATGAAATTGTTCCGCACGGGAATTTTGCATAGGTGTAGAACAATAATCGTAATCTTATCATTTTTTAATGAGTGTAATATATAAAGGTGCAAACATGTCTTTGTATTTTCTTCAAAGTAATTCGGATTTCTTCTCGTCAAGCGAGTGATCCCAAAATTTTGATCGGTAATGTACGAGCTTTACTTCTTCGTAAGGTATAGTCAGTAAGTGGTGTCTTGTTGATCGTAATACGATAGCCGGTGCTCTTGATATCGATTTGCTTGCCTCTCTGCGTGTTATTTCTCCTTGGCTATGACGTATGATTATGCGAAATCTACCGGTTACATTTATTACGGCCCAACACGCGGTATCGCGTGAATTGTACTTATCCGTATCGCCGAAATGAATGGATCGTGCAATCACTTAGATTAGTAGTTTCGAACTTCGTTGCGAATAATATTTAGGATCCATAGAACTGGTATCACGTGTTAATAGCCCGTATCGTTGAATTTTTACAAAATTCAATTGACCAGATTAAATGTTCCTTGCAAAACACACAAAAGTAAAAGATGCATGAAAGAACATTGCGCAAGTCGTTTTGATAGCAACAATATATATATATTTAACCACTGATTATTTAATGATGTAAGAATAAAGGTATCTTTACGTTAGGCAGCTTTCATCGTTTAACTACTAGTTATATAACATCTAATAACTTGATTTATGACTTTTTTTTATGACGAAAGAGAAAAACTCTGCGCGTAGAGATGATAACGTGTGAAAAAATGCCAATGTTAAACGCGAGAAGGGTAATAATTTTTGAAATGGCCAGGTTCAAGCACGATTAGATCAGCTTCGGCCAGTTCGTTCTTGGCGTAGTAAAACTCGAAACCATTCTCGTGTCTCGTGACTTAGAACGGCGGTGGCAGAGGATGATAGCCGAATGAAAAGGATTTAGAACCGACATTGGGCGAGGCCCCAAGTAATTTGTTGGCTTACGGCCCGATTTTAACCATGCAGCCTCTTCCTACTTCTTAGTCGACCCTCGAATTTCCCGTGGTACGATCGCGGTACAGGCGCTCATTATTTCCTCCCTGAAATAACCTATCATCGGCGACAGGTCGAAAAATGGACATTACGGACGTAGCTGAGGAACATTGGATTGAATTTTACGTAAAGTTGAGTATCTGCGATTAGCTTTTACCGATAGTGTCACGTGCCACGTATTTAAATGTCACCGTCTACAATAGACCCTGAGCTTAGAACCGAGGTGCTTCCTCGGGCGATTTTGTCGCTGATCTTTCAGGATTTTTCGATCGCGAGTAAAGTTTTATACGTAGTCTGGTAGATTGAAAATTGATATTTTTTGTTCTACAGTGATTTAAATGTAATAAACGTTAGGATGCTGTGCAAAAATGTTCGACGATATTTGCGAAACATATTTGAGCTGCTCATTCGGCAAATTAATCCTTTCCACAAAGCTGAAAAAAAATTGAGAAAAGTGATAGTCTAGTATATTTAATATTAATAAGGTCAATTGTTAATGCATATACCGTTGCATGGAGAAATAATTACTACCTAAATTCTTATAAGTACTTAAATCACATTATCGTAACCACGCGCATCAGAATATCACGTGATCGCATTAGTTTCTGATTTGATCATTAAGATAGTTGGAGTCAAATGTAAAAACACCAGCCAAGGCTTTTACCGCCAAAAATTGAACAGAAATTTAAAAATAGTGTTTATCGCTATGGTCTATGAGCATCCCACTTCTTATTCGATCGAGGATTAATAAAACTGGCCTTAGTTCGTATTCTTTATATTTGGTGACAGCTACTTCGTAATATTTCTTATTCAACGGTGAAATTTACGATCAGTCCGTAATCTGCTCGACTATTATCTGCATATATTTATTTTCCTCTGTATTAACGATTGTTAGTCATGACATAAAGCGCGAAATGCGCAGAACGGCGCGTGTACCAATACAGCGCGAGGAAGGAAGGCACGTGCATGACCTCGCGCAAATGTGTAATATTACTTTGTAACGCCAAAATGCATAGCTGAAGGCTAGAAACAGCCGCGCTGACGATGCACGCCTAGGTCCAGGGCGCGAGTTCAAGAACACGCGCTCAGAGGTTTTTCGCAAACTCGAGGATAGTCCAGTCACGTATAGAAAAATGTAACCCGTTTATATTATTGCTAATGTCCTCGTAGTTTTTTATGTATTTAGTTTCTTCCATTATTTTTTATTATTTTGACCTTAATTAGTTTATTTTTTGTGTACGTTCCATTATTATTATTAATGTTGTTATTACTATTATATCTCTGTTATATGGTGTAAAAATCGATAATTGATGTAAGCAGGAAATGTTGCAGGAATGAAAGTTGGCCCTATCCAAATTTATTATTTGTAGTCACGTACGTAGATTTATAGTATCAGCATCCGTTTGGCATATTTCGCAATCTTGTAAAACGAGGTCTTAGATATTGCATTGCTTCTCGGCACCAAACTGTGATCCTGCTTTACCATTGCGCCTAAAAATGTCCGATGCACTTAATTATTTCCATATGCAGCATACTATTTTTAGTATACCTTGCAATAAAAATACAAGTGCAATTCATAACCTTGTATCGTGTCAATGACTGCCATAATTTTAGACTATTGTGCGCAGTATCTTTTCGAAGGAAGCGGGAACAATATTTGCTATTTACTCAATTCGACAAAAAAGGTATGAGAAAACATTGAAGACCTTGAAACTTTGAAAACCTTGAAGATGAAAATTATGAGACAAAAGTTATGAGAATGCTTAAATATACTATAGCTTACATTTATTTTATAGTTATCGAATTATTTGTAATGAAAATTTAATTCTGACTTTATTCGTAATTCTTTATTTATTATACAGAATATAACGTGTATCATTAAAATGAATACATCATAATTTATTTATGAAAAGTATTTTGAATTTCGTATAACACTATTCATTAAACAACATAGTAATTCATATAAACGCGTATACTGATTTTTTGAGCTCTTACAATTGTTAGATAGTGTTGCATAAGAATAAAGTAAGTTAGCTATGGTAAGACACATTCATTGCAAATGTGATGCAAAGCATGCTTTGGATTTGAACGTATATTGACTGTGTCTACGGACGATTTACGTCTTTCCCGCCAGTTATGATTTAAAGTTCTTGTTTGGACTGTTTATATAATTCTAACCGAGTAATAGTGATTACATAAAGAATTATGCACGAAGAGTGACAATGTTCTTCGTATTTCGAATACTATTCTCTATACACTAATAACAATGAGTGCAACGCTGACGTATTTTAAAAGTTAAAAATCTTTAATATCCAATTTGTTCTTTTCATTATTATCACATCATAATTTCTGAATTTAACGATGTTTGAATTTATAAACGGATATGACTTTATGACATACTACTAAACCGCATTATTATCAAGCCACTGATATGCAATGCGCCCGTAAATTTTTTGTGTTAACGTTCACTCCGTAAATACACTGTTCTTTGTTACATGCATCGGCTTATGCTCGATTGGAAGGATTATCATTGAATATTATAAACGGCCAGTGACATTCCGTCGTTTTAGACGTTCTCGACTTTGGTCTCCGTCAAGCCGCTCGAGTGTATATTATAAATTACCATGCGTGCATGAATAGGCACATTGATTGACTTATTACATCCAGGATATTTACTTTTTCGTTTCGACGGGTCCGATGTCACGAGCGATAAGCAGCGATGGTTACGAATATCAGGGAATCCGCATCCACGTGCTATACCACCAAGTTGGCGTTCAAATTTAAAAAGAGGGACCAGTGGATTTACTTGATTCGCGTAAAGTCTGACCCGAGTTCGCGAATTATCTCAGTGTCACGTGGTGTCGCGGGACTGGCTGTCCGCAAACATATTTGGCAACGCGATATAGTGCCCTATGTAAAACCAGTTTGCACCGGTTTCGAAAGTGCCCGCCAGATAACGGGGATCTGGTATCGCCACCTTGTAGACAATACACGGTCTTACAGTACTTTGATTCTGACACTTTTCCCGGAACTATTTATACTTTCAGAATGTAAGTCTCATTAAATAAGTATACAAGATAAATTTTCAGCAACATTGACAAAAGGTCGTATTACGCCATCGTGCTGACGATATATCGTTTTACAATATAATTACATTTATTTAGACACTTCCTGGAGCTGTTTAGGCTACGAGATTGGAATAAGTTTCAGTGGATAATTATGTTGGTATTGCCGCCTTACGGACAATACGCGGTTTTACGGTATACTCGTTTCGAATTTGATACTATCTTTTTCTCGAACTTTTTATACTACGAAAATGGAATGCATTGTGTTCAATAATGTTTAATAGATTAGAGCGATTTAATATTGCTACCTTACGGAGAATGCACTATCTTACAAAATAATCGTTCCGATTTTCATGCAAATTTATTTCCTACGATGTAATAAGTCTTAACGAGCATTCTCGAATTATACATGTGCATAGTGAGTAATCCTTGTAACAGAAATGGTTATAGAAGTAAACCATACATAAATGTCAGATACGAATCTAGAATACATGTTATATAATTTAAACCTACAATTTTGCTATTTCGCCTTGCTTCTGAAAATTGATTCTGCAAAATCGCTTCCTTTGATATTACGTTTCTGGACTTTGTATCTGTCGGTAGAATTTCATTTTGATTTGCAATTCTATGCTATTTAATATTACATAAGGTTACTCATTATATTATGATACATATTTCAGATGTATTTTATTTTCTTTTTTACTGTACGTGTAATGAATTTCTGCATCGCACGCACATTATGCATTATCACAATAGCTGTTATTAGCAATAATAACATAGAAAATAGGTTTACAATATGAATACAACTTGCAAATCAAAGATTATAGAGCGGTTTGCAAGTTTTTTGTTTGGAAATTATAGGTTGATGCGATGATAATTAATCGTGAAAATGAAAGAAGCAACGCAAAATATTTTCATAAAAGAGTTTGCGTTTTAAATCCATATGAAATTAAGCAAATCTAAATAATAATAATACAGATATTCAATACCTGACATAAATAATATTTAAGCGTTAATTCACGAAAATTAAATTGCTCTTTTTAATATACATATGCATAAAAGAAATGAAAGATTGATCTTTTTTAGGAAATAATAGTTTGCGAAAAGAAATATGAATTCTATTGTACACCGATGATATCGGTTTTATCAAAAAATATCGAAATAAGGTAGGCTTTTTTAATCATATTTTGAGCTTATATACTAAATTTACAATTTATTACAAAATGTTGCAGAGACGTCAGTATTATCGCAATGACTGATCGATACTCTTATCTAAACTTCCATTTAAGCTTTGAGAATCGTTGTCCTTCGTTTGACTCAAAGTAATGTATAAGAGTCGATGTGTGAATAAAAGTTATCTGTTCTAAATATTTTTACTTATATATATGAAATACATCAGTGTCAATTATGTGAAGATTTCTGATCGACACTATTTAAACTTTTACTCGCCTTTTAAAGAGCACTTCCTTCTATTTAGTATAGTTCAAAACATAAGAATTGGTTCACGAATAAAATGTGATTTTAACAAATAAGCATGATTTTTTAGCCTATAATCATTGGATTCTTCCCAAATATCGGTGGTATTAATAGACTAATCAATATCCGCTTTATCGCGATGCGTAATTGATACCGCAATCTAAAGCCTAATTTAGGCCTTAAGAAATATTTTCCTTCATTTAATACAGTATAAAATACAAAGGTCGGTTTAGGAATAAAATTAAATGTTAACCTATGATAACGAGCTTTCAGCCCTTTGTAAACATGCAATTTCTGCGTGAAATGCATTAATATCCGTTTGAGAGTCGATCCGTAAATAAAATGTAATTGTAGTGAATAAAAACAGTTTTGCAATACTTCATAAGGATTCAATTTTTCGCGAAGTATTATGTTGACGAATAAAAATTAATATGTTAAAACGGAAATTGTAAATGACACGAGCTAATCACCGGTCGCCAAATTTTGTAACTCGCTACCGTGACTCAACATTGCGTTTTAATTTTAATCTTGTATCCATAATAAATCGGATTACTATCATTTTCATCCATCTCTCGATTAAATGTACTCTTTTTCTTTCTATTGATATTAATTATTAACAATTAATTTTTTATAGTCTGGCGAGCAGTATTTATATAATTCTATTTATTTGTTTAAACGGTACTCATTAGGCCTAACCAATATACCTAACTAATTGTTTCTACCATCCCCACGTTTTCCTTTCCCATCTCCACCATTACCACATATTTGCCAAGATCATTCGCCAAAGTTCAATTCCAATTTTGATTATCGATAATCGTAATCGTAATGTTTCAGTACATGGACATTGGGGAGGACATAGGTGTACCCGAGGAATTCACGAACAGCGAAATGGTCTCCGGTATGTGGTGGCGGCATTTGCTGTCCGGCGGCATTGCGGGTGCCGTGTCGAGAACGTGCACCGCGCCTCTCGACAGAATCAAAGTGTATCTACAGGTGAGTACGTGGAATCGTAAAAAGATCGTATCCGTCGTACTATAAGGCCATTGAAGATCCACCGGGATTTCCATTGATCCGTTCGCAAAGCGAGCGACAATTTCCCGTATATTCCTGTGGGACAAAAATGAAATACCCTAATGACGGTGCGATCAGTCACAATGATAAATCTGCATACAATGTTCTCGACGTTCAAGATACCCTCGATCCTCGCTTAGAGGCGTTATTAGAATTGGCGTTCAACGCGCATTCGAGGATATTGATAACTTATTCGGCGCTTACAGGAATGTTTTATTTGCCTTAACGATATGTACGAAATAAGAAAGCACCGTAGTTCTTTATAAGAAAAAAGTAAATCGTTGAAAACCCTATAGTTTAGTTCATTCATCATTTATCCGTCGATCGGAATGTTTTATTATAACTGTATACATTCGCAACGTTCGATATGTGCAATGAGACAATAAAAAAAACAGCGTCGATGCGATGAGGAAAGAAAAAAAAAAGAAAATCAACCGAAGTTTTGTTTGCTTTACGAAAAAGAAACGTGCTTGCAGGTACATGGAACACGACACTGCAATATCATGAGTTGCTTCAGGTACATGCTCCGGGAGGGTGGTATAATCAGTCTCTGGAGAGGGAATGGTATAAATGTACTTAAAATCGGACCGGAGACCGCACTGAAATTTATGGCCTATGAGCAAGTGAAAAGGGCAATCAAGGGAGAAGACACCAGGGAGTTGGGTCTTTACGAAAGGTTCGTCGCAGGTTCTATGGCCGGAGGTATCAGCCAGTCCTCCATATACCCACTCGAGGTACTTACCATATCATCATCGTTTATCCTATTAGTACTCGAAAGTCGAAATATCGAGTCTACATTCTCTCTTATGAATGTCTCGATCGGATATTATGTCTCGTTTTTTTTTCCTATTTAATTGCTTGATTTTTTATATTAGGCACTAAGACCATTTGACTTCGTATCGATTTTTCGGACATAGGAGTATTGCATAGCGTAAAATTATTATTTACTTAGTATTCAAACGCCGAAATATTGGCACTACTGACTTCATCGCGATTTTTCGTATATGCGCACAACTTATCGCGATTATAAATCTTCAAATATTTCTTGATGATGCGCAAGAATATTTTGAAGTACTGAGAGGCTTAAGGAAGGAGATTAATCAACGGTGAATTAACTAATGTGCGACTAATGATTTATCAGGTACTCAAGACGAGGCTTGCGCTTCGAAAAACTGGAGAGTTTTCGGGGATGGTCGATGCCGCGAAGAAAATATACAGGCAGGGCGGATTAAGGTCGTTTTACAGGGGTTACGTTCCTAACTTAATTGGTATTCTTCCATACGCTGGGATCGACTTGGCCGTTTACGAGGTTGGTATTTCCACAGCTTTTGATAAAGATACGTTCGAACGTCCGTGGTTTGTCGGATTATTCCACCTTTTATCTCTTGTTCCGGAACGTTCTTATTCGTCGATGAAGATTCGTAATGAAATTTTCCGTATCGGTCTCACACGATGTTTGGCAATCGCGTACTACGATTGCACATTTTACATTGTTTACTTCTTTTGTATTTGATTGTATCATCTTCTATACCTCCACAAATGCTTCTTTACCAAACTATTGCGCATTTTGCATTTTTTACTCGAATAAAGATCGATGCTTCTTGTCACAGATGTCGAGGAAGAATGACTTAAGAATGCATTGCTAATTTTTCACTATTTACTTAAAACAAAACCGCTGTTTGTCTCTCGTATATATCGAAGAATTATTGGTTACGAAATTATTACGCATTGTTCGATTGTATCGAAACCAATGTTTTTTTCAGTACACTGAATTAGAATTTGTCACTAAACTACGAATTTTATAATATCTATCCGAAGTACAACCGATGTTTCTTTTTCTGAACAACAACGAATATTTATCTACGAAACGCGTTTTGCATCGTTCACTGGAATCGAAATACCAAAGAATTAATTACGAAATCATTATGTATTTTGCATCGCCCATCTGCGTCGAAGCTAGTGTTTCCTTCTCGTAAACACCAAAGAATAATTGCTTACGAAGCTATTGCGCGTCTGATATTGTTCCTTTGAATCGAAACTGATGTTTCTTTCTCGTAGACACTGAAGAATAGCTACCTGCGTACGCACGACAAAAGCGAGCAACCAGCCTTCTGGGTACTGTTACTCTGCGGAACTGCATCGAGTACGGCGGGCCAAGTGTGTTCATATCCGTTAGCGCTAGTCAGGACTCGATTACAGGCAGAAATTTCTCCGGACAAGTCTCCTAATACGATGCTAGGAGTTTTTAAGGACATTCTGTCGAGAGAAGGCGTTCGAGGCTTGTATCGCGGATTAACGCCGAATTTTCTAAAGGTAGGTCGCTTTTCCAAATCCATTAGACACGCGTACAGGGACGTAGCCACGGTTCTCTTTCTTTTTTCTTTGGGGTGTTTAATGATTCTGATATTTTTTGTAAATTGAAATTAGCTATGGCCATTTACATATGTATATTATTCCCATTGTTTATCGTATACCAATCGACGAATAACAGTTTGATCGCTAATTCTATCTTCAATCGTATACATTGTAATAAGAATGATCATTGCCGATACGTAGTAATTCACCATTCCAATAACTTAATACACTTTATTTTTTATTTTACAAATATGCCCTTTGAAATAATAACAAATTAAACAAAAAAATAAGTCTATCTCGCAAAATTGTAAATTTATAGCCCCCGATTTTTCTCAATTTTCAAGCGTCAATTTTTTAGCCTCCCTCTCCCTGGCTATGTCTCTACTACACGACTAGACATGACGTAAATTCGATTGAAAAAAAATCTGGTTGCTTTCTCACAAAACCAACTGTATGTTTTATTTTCTTTATTTTTTCAGGTTGCGCCAGCTGTATCTATTAGCTACGTAGTATACGAGCATTTCAGGCAGGCACTGGGTGTTAATATGACGTGATGAACATGTATGCTAGGAAATATTAATTTAATTAAATTGTTCTCTACTTGTACAATAATGGTGAACCAGCTAGCCGACGTGTCGGGCAGGAGCGCAAAATGAATTTCTCCGCTCTCTGCCGCTCCTTTAATATAATGCCGCTTATTTATTGTTAATCCGAGGCTCTTTCGATTGTTCCAGCATCCTTGTACTTTTACAAGTATATCGTGTTATTTGTCGTATACTAAAAAGTTAGGAAATTCTCGAAGGGTGAAGGGAGGGGCCAAAGGCTAATAATAGGGGTCCCTAGAAGGGAGGGTGGAGTGTCGATTTCAATAAGAACTGAAATGAGATATGCAAATAGTGTACATACCGTGCATTTCGTATAACGACGATTAAATGTGCGTATTTATATTCCTGCTCTGCTTTTGTAAGGATAATGAAAAAGTGAGGGAGAGGAGAGTGAGTTAAGCGAAATGAAAGTATAAAGTGTATAGTCTTTGAAACAGTACAAAGAGTCCTACAGGGGAAAAAAGAAGAAGGAGGAGGACGAAGTATTACAAGCCTGTAACAATTTTTTGTTTATCCACGTGACCGATTTCAAGATTGACGCGAGCGTTGGACGATGAGAACTACGACTAGGACGACGACGACGACGACAATGGGGAAGGCCAGTCCACTTTCATTTACGTTCAAAGTATTTGCCATCCGAAACTCAGTTGTTATACAAACGGAACTGTATGTATATCCGTGCTGGTTTTATGAAGAGAGCGTGAAATGAGATGTGTCGGAAAATAGAATCTTACGAGACAAAGAAAGTAGAGTGATCGAGTTGCATTAATGCTGTGATATCTATGATTAGAGGTTAAGTTGGTATGTGATTCAGTGCATAACGTCTCTTTGTCATTAGAAGTTCTTCTGGCTCGACGAATACCTTTTGGTAGACGATATTATTATCCCCGCCCCTGTGTAGATTTAATCCCGATGATTTAACCATTGAGGAAGATGTTGTGCCTTGAATTACATGAGACCCGAGACTTTTTCATCGATCCTTTCATAGTTGATATGTTCACTTGCTTTACGGGCATTGCGTCTCCGAAGTTTTATATGTCACGCCCTTTGTTCCAAACTATTCATTCCCTAGTTAAATGGAATCTGGAGAACGAGTAGTGTATATTATGTATAAAAACGATGTACAGCTAGGTATGGAAGTGCATTAAAGGAAAATTGCTTTACATACACACGTCCACTTGCCATTGTCATACATGACGGTGTACTTGGATGTCTGTACGTAATGATAAATGTCATGCGTAGTAAGGATGAACAGTAAGATCCGTACAGTGCATTTTATGTAGGACTGCATGGATTAGATAACAAGCAAATTGCATTGCCATCGGTCTTCATTGCCATTTAGTTGGAAATTAAGATACGACGTACACTTCTCGAGTGAAGATTGCATTTATACTATGCACGCGTTGTACATACGAAAAAAAATATATATATATTACCATGAAACAGTGGACACGAAATATTAGTGGAATGGACAAAAGACTTTTGATTTGCTACATTTGTATCGTGTTTTTTTTTCTCTCTTTTTTTGGGAATGATTCGAGAAACTATTTCGATCATGGCACTACGAAGGCTTTGGTCATTATCATACCACGACGAAACTGATTCGTAACTTTATCCGAGTGTCGTTATGTATTGGTGAATTTTTTAGTTCTTTCTTGTGACTCGGTATTCATGTACGCGTACGACTTTTGTACAAAATAAATATAATTTATAACTTATAAAAATTCGTTCCTAAATAGCTATATACTGGCATCCGTCGGATTGCCTTTCTCTTTCTTACCCGACCAAGGAAATAGTATCTTTTTGACCTGGAAATTCTCTAAATGCTCCTTGCCCGACAAGGAGTATATTGGTAATGGGAATTTTTTATACATACGTACGGATAATTTATGAAGTAATTACTCTTGCTTACATCCTTGTTTGCGTAGTAATTGCCTATCGCCAAAGAATACTTCACGATTTACCTATTGAATAAAATGTTTAATTATACTTTCCTCTTACAAGAGTCTGCTTTAATTCTGTATGCAAATGGCAATCGACACTTCTTCCTCCAAGTAGAGTCAAAGAATTTCACGTTGACAATTTACTCGTTTCAGTCCTATATGCATAAGACAAATCTATTTGGATACAGAATTATGGATGGGTATATCAGTTTTGTGATAACTTAGGATTGTGTGTAATACCAACTGATACCATCGCGGCTAACAATAAACGGAATTTTGTTTAAGGGGTGATCTGTCGCATAAGAATATCTCTCTTCTTAGAGTCTATAAATTATGGTTATTTTATTTTACTATTTATTTTATTTATAGCATTTTTATAACTCCTTTTCCTTGTATAAAAAAATAAAGGACTTTTCTTGCATATGCTTATGATCAGTAATTTCTATGGATATGCTGGGTACCGTAAACTTCGACTTTCCTAGAATTATTATTACGAATAAGGGCATGTTCTTTTTTTTGAACTCTAATTTAAACAGACTGTGATTACAAACGATTTTTATTTAACAAAAAATGAAAATGCCATTCCAAAATAATTGTATGTGTATGGATTGTAATGTGCTCTGCCGCAAGAAGCAAGTAAATTATTGCCAATATGATAGAAATGCGATAACTTATCATAGATATTTAGGAAGTTTTCTTTACAAAAACAACACCATGTGATTGTACTAATATCAAAATGAAGCCTATTTAAATGTGTCAGACATGTGAGATTTGAGAATAAAAATAACAAGAGGTAATAAAATAAATATTTATTTCAGCTGTCCAGCAACAAATGCAAGACTACCTTGTAACAACCTTCACATCTGAGTTGATTACTAGATATACTTTGTAATATTATCACAAAGAACTTTGAATATTTACTTTGAATATAAAATGATATCTCTTTATTTTAAATTTTATGCTTAATAATATATATTAAAAAAAAAAACTTGACATAAGGTCACATATAACGTGACAAAAATTTCATTTAACGATAAAAGTCGTACGTTCAACAATTTAATATATTCTACCATAAAGTTATAATAATGAGCAATTAAACTAGCGTTTTAGTTTTTTAATATAAATATTAACTTTTTAAACTGGTAAAATTGTATATCATTAAGTAGATAAAATGTAAAATCATATTTGAAATAACAATAAAACATTTATTTTCATTGAATGTAAGAGGCAACTATTGTACGATATACCTCAAAAAGTTGGAATATTAAGTTGATTTTTGGGAATATAAACGTAATAACATCTATGAAAGTGGTATAATGGTACAAATTAAAGTAGACTAAATATTTGATATATTTCGATTAATATGTTACATTACAATAAACAAATATCACTGTTGAGCAGTCCAACTGGTTTCCTTATAAATTGCCTATTTAATTTAACCTCGTGTAAAATGCACATGTATACAAAATAGTAAGCTCAAAAAGTTTTTTTTCCGAGCATTAGGACGAGATACAATGCGGAATGTCTTCGTTATTCCTCCAACGATATCAATTAAATATTTTTCAGTTTGATTCCATGTATTTAGCTGCATCCATATCCAGAATCCAATAGAGAATGCCATTAGTCGGCTGTACTCGAGCAGCAGGTAAAGATTCGTTGTCTTTCAGTATTTTCTACAAAGGATTTCATTATAAATGTAAATATGTATCTTGGAGAAGAAAATTGTATCTAACCTTCAGACGTAGTATTAAGCTATTCTTCATGCAACATCAACAGTTGTACACGGTGAAAATGAGCAGAAGCAATTGATTATTTACCTTTACTATCTCAGCTTTGCTGGAGCCTGTGATGGCAAAAATGCACTTTCTGGCATTATTAATAACCGGGAAAGTAAAGGTAATTCGGGATGATGGGGGTTTAGGAGAGTCGTTAATGGGACAGACCCAAAGACTAGTTTCTTCCAAAAGCTTGTGGCCAGGAAAGAGGGAGCAAGTATGACCATCGGGGCCTAATCCTAATAGCAATACGTCAAATCGTGGTACACTGTCAGGTGGAAAGAAGACTGACATTTTTTTAATATAATCCTTGGCCGCTTCTTCGGCTGTAAAAAATGTATATAATGTAAACATATAATATCCGCTTTTGCAGATGCATAAAGTATACATAAAATAATATTCAAGCTATGTATATCCGACTAATACTATGACTAACACTGATGAGAATTATATTACCAGATAAATTGGTATCGATCTTTATAAATTGATCTTCAGTCACCGGTATTTTTCCTATTAGATCAGCCTTATATGCTCCATAAGTTGAATCCCCATTATCAAAGGGTACGATTCGTTCATCGCAGAAGAAGAAACGCCATTTGCTCCAGTCTGTGGTAATGCTGGGCAAACCTTGCACCAGCAATTGTACTATTGACCCTCCTGAGATACGTTGTACCAAAAATTGTTGATTACACACACGATTATTCAAAGGCCAAGTACACAAAGCAATACGTACACTATTCACCCGATGAGTCTACATTTTACTGTACAAGCTTACAGTAGTTCTTGAATTAAGAATCGGACAATAAACAAAGAAAAACGAGAAAGAGAGGGGAATGAAATGAAAATACTGTCTCCAACCTATGAGATGCTAGCAATAATCCGGAACGCGGTAAAAACAGTGATCATTGATGCTTTTTTTTTCATTCCGCGCGACCTGCCGAAAAATTTGACCCAGAAAGGAGGCGTCCGCTCGTGAAAATGTTTCGCATGCCGTGCTTCGATCTGACGTTTATGCGAGGTGTATCACCTGATAATCCAACTTTGAATATATCATCACGTGCAATTGCCTCGTCGGCGCTCTGTTTAAGGAGGTTAGATAAACACGACACCACAGACCCATCCCGGGGGTCGATCAGGATTTTAGCCATAACTTCTTCCGGTCCGTTTGCAGAAGGAGCTCTATCCTCCTGCGGTCAACGGTGAACGGGGGAAAATATCAATATCTGGCGTATCTAGTCCTACCGAACGCTAAGACGCTAAGTACTATATAGCGATGGAGAGCGACGGTGACTAGGGTACGGGGTTGTACATTTGGAACGACACGTGATGGTCTACCATCGTATGATAACTTTGCATTAATCGTCCGTATTGTATCGCCAGTCGCGTAACTTCGGGAAAACACTCGAACCGTCAGCTCGAAATTGCGAACGAGCGATTGTTACAACGGAGATTGACGATCGGTGCGCTGGACGCACCTCGAGAGCGATTATCGCATAACCTGTCCAAACATCATCCCGCGATGTCGAATGGATTTATGTTATTCGTAGAGTATTTTTATGGAATCTAAATCGTGAGTGAATCGTCCAATGGTGCGATAATTGGAAGTTATTCGAAAATTTTTCCGAAGAATCGGCGCTCCTTTAGGTGCTTAGTGACATGACTAAAGTAATGTTATGTTGCGAACGACTATGTGAGAGGAAAAACGTATGATTTACATAGTTTGGTCATCATGCTTGAATCACAATGGTCAATGATAAGGACACCAGTGCCGAGCATATTATTCTGATAACCATAACTTGGTATTAGATGTTTAAATATATATATACAAATACATACATCACGTACAAAGAGCAAACATGTCGTTTTGCATGAGACTCGCTCGTAGTCGACCCGTTAAATTACTAGCTGGCCTGGTAATGAAATGTTGGGTGTTCTCGGGAGCCTATATTTTTATCTGTTTCCTTTTGTATTGGCTGTATGGAGGAATATTCGCTTTCTTCCTACTATGCTTTGCGACCACAGGTTAGTATCTATTGGAATTTCTTATTTTTATTCGATCCTCTGTTATCGCTCTTATAAGTTAATCATTGCTCTTATAGGTATACTATATCATAGAGAGGATCAGCTCATGTATCATCCGGAATTACCGACTCATTCACGCGTATATGTTCCTGCACCTTCGATATATGATTTACCGTACCAAAGTATCTATACGCATTCTGCGGATGGCACTATGCTGCATATGTTTTTCATTTCTCAACCAGAAGACCGGGTAAAACAGGTGCCCACTATATTATATCTTCACGGCAATGCTGGCAACATGGGTCATAGGTAAACATGCATGTGGCCATTATATGAAACGGTGTGCTAATTTTATAAGACATGCTGACATTGCAGAAGAAATATTATTTTTGTATGTGCATATTCCGCTGTAATATTTTATAAAATTATTAAATGGTATGCATTTATTTTACTCAAGTTTCTTTGTAACATACGTTATATCAAAAGGCAATAACTATTTTCAAATTTTATAAATTTTGCGTATGTAATTAATTACTTAACTTCATAAATGCAATCAGGCAACATTGATGCTTCAAGCTACCAAGTATCCTGTTCGTTAATCTGGATTTTGAATAACAGTGTAACAATATAATTCAGAATGAACTACGGACGTACCATGTCATCTATAATATTTTGACCATTCTACAGGCTTCGAAATGTGCATGGCCTATATCATAATGTTAAGTGCAACATCCTCATGCTCGAATATAGGGGTTATGGTCTCTCGCAAGGCACACCATCCGAGGAAGGCCTATACATGGATGCTCGTGCAGGAATCGATTATTTGTCCAGGAGGACCGATATAAATACTAATGAAATTATTGTGTTTGGTAGATCTTTAGGTAGTGCACTGTGAACATTTTTCTTCATTTACTCATATTGCTTTATATCGCTATATTCGTTTTTATTCCAAGGTGGTGCAGTGGCGATTGACTTAGCTACAAGAGAAACAAGCGCGCAGAAAATTTGGTGCCTTATACTTGAAAATACATTTACGAGTATCCCCGACATGGCTGCATTGTTTGTACAGTCAACATTTTTGCGATACCTGCCACTTTTTATATACAAGAACAAGGTAATGTCGTACATTGTGTTTCTTTAATCTTGGTTGTTGGAAGCAGAAAATTTATGGGCATCTACAGTAATCTGCTTCTTCCATTTTTTTTTATTATAATTACAGTACATGTCTATATCAAAGATATGCTCTGTGACCATACCTACGTTGTTCGTATCCGGACTGGCGGACAAATTGGTACCGCCGCACATGATGCAAAGTCTCTACAAGAATTGCAAAAGTTCATGCAAAAAAATACTTCCGATAGTAGGGGGAACGCATAATGAGACGTGGTGCCGGCCAGGATATTACCAAAGTATATCTTCGTTTTTAACGGAATTAAGAGAGAACCCTCCAGCAAGAGTGACGTCCAGTCATTGGCGTATAGATGACATTTAATATTAAGCTCGTGAATAAATCTGATTTTGCGTCCAAAATCTATAGCTATGTTGGAAGAACTGCCCAATGCTATGTTAGAATAATTTCTATAGTACCTAAGTATAGCCCAATGCAAGTCTCGAACTACTGTGATCGTTTATTTAATGGTACACGTATTATAGCAAATAACTAAACGGGATCAATCTTCCATGATAAAACATCAGTTTATGTGATTCCTATTTGAAAATTTGATTGGAAATTGATGGTTGTAAAGTACTAAAATCAACTGTGTACTGTATAAGGATAATTATTCCCGTAATATAAAAACGTATGGTACCTTGAGTTTTTCATAATCTAATTTTTATCGGTATTTTTCTTGCATACAGACGTTTTTTATTTATTAACAAAGAATTTAAAAAAGTGATATATCTAAATTTATCCTCTCTCATTGCTTTTGGCCTAGCGCACACAAAGCACATAAGAGAGTAAAACCTCATAATGGATCTCATAGATGTAGCATTTTCTTTTTTATTATATTAGGTATTACCAATATCGCAGAAAGGAAACATTTAACGTTATGTAAAATGAACGTTTACAACGCTACCGCCAAATCATTTTCTTATAAACATATTTCATTTTTGTGCCGCTGTATTGGGTGTAAAAATTAATTTGACGTTTTTCTAAATATAATCAAATCTTAGTTCGCAATGGAATATAATACAGTTTAATACTCGAAATAATCGTGATCATTTATCACGGCCATACTCCATCCTTTGGATAATCAAAAAAGGTAACGCAATATCTAATTTTAAAACTGAAGTGTAGTTGATTCTACATGAAAACTGATATAATTTTTACACCCAGTGATAAAAAAAATTCCTGCTTTTTCCATGTTGCAAGTTACTTCGTGAAATGTAATTTGCGTGCATCTGTTATTACGTGCATGATATATCTGTGTGCAGTAGATACAGTGTAAAGGTAAACATGGGATATCTATTTAATATATACATTAGAACTTATAAATGTAGCTGTAATGAGGCATAATGATAATAATAAAAATCATAATTTATCAAACATAATGTTAGGTATATGAAAAATGCTTACATAATTTGCGAGTATAAGTTTAAAATAATATTGTCCAGTCACTTGATATCAATCACTTATACTCCATAAAGCATACACATCTTTCCAAAATTGTAGGAAATAATTTATAAAGAAGAAATAAAAAATATTTTGACATGCTGTGTGTATGAAGAAATCTATGAAGAATTTCTTAATTTACCATGACGTTGTGTGTTGTGATCTCGATAATTCTGTTAAATTTGGTTGCACCACAGTTAAATTGTTATATTTTAAAATCTCCTATTCAAACGTCTTTTCTTCATATATCTTCTTCGAGTTAGAATAATTCCCACTATCACTAAAATTGTCAACAAAGTAATAGCCGTTCCAATGGCTGCCAGCAGCCCAGGAGAGGATTCAAACGTCACTTCTTTTCTGTTCAGGATGCTGGCTACCTCAACCGTTAGCTTTTCAGAAAAATCGCCCGCATCTTTGCAGAAAACCTTCTCGTTCCACTTGTACCAGTGAACCATCCTCACACTTGCCATTTTTGGTGGCGAGGCGCATCTGATAATACGTAATTAAAAATGAAGCTTAAAATAAGTACACAACTGTGACTCGTGTACCTTAAATTTTCCAAGAGAGTGGGATCCGTATGGTACAACCATGGCACAATATCGTCCAACATCCACTGTAAGGAACAGTTACACTCAAACGGATTTCCTTGCAGATTGATGAGAAACCTCTCCGACAAGTTGTCATCGTCACTTATTAGTTGAGAAGAAACTTGAGTAATATGATTGTTACTCAAGTCAAGCTGATGATTGCAGATTTTTCATATCATTATCTTCACGTCTCATTGAAGTGCTTAAGATTATTTTCTCTACTTACGTGGCATATATTTAAATGTTGGAAAGCTTCTGCATGTATCAATGTCAACTGTTCATTGTTAGATACTACAAGGTCTATACATTCGCCCTGTGGTGCCTCCAGTTTCGAAAATACATTTTCATTGATGCTCTTAAGAGACTTTATATTACTGGCCGTTAGTGTGTGCAGGATCAACTTGTCGGGGAACATAATGTTCTTAAGAGAATTTCCATTTACAATAAGCGTTCTCAATTCCGGAAAATTGATGGTGGACATAGAATTTGGTATGTTTGTTAAATTATTGTACGATAAGTCGAGTACTCTTAGTTGATGAAGCGTTACATTTGGAAAATCTGACATTGTATTGCCGCTAACATTTAAGTATTTTAAACCTTCCAATAATCTTAGATCCTTATTTATATTAGATAAGTAATTATATTCGATATTTAATACTTCGACTTGAGATGATTTACACGCTATGCTTGTGATAAAGTTATGTCCAATATTGAGTTCTTTCAGGGACTTTGGAGAATCTTGCATGTCGAGTGCTGTTAGATTATTGTTATTAATGAGAAGTGTGTGCATAGAAGTACATTGTAAGAAACTAGCAAAATTTAACATGGTGATTTTATTAAAGGATAAGTTCAAGTACCGTAACTGTGTTAATGAATTGAAAAAGATTTCGCTAAATGTTCTTATGACGTTATGAGAAAGATCTAAGGATGTAATTTTTGTCATCATACTCTGATTTGTATTCTCTAAATTAGCAATAAGATTGTGACTAAGGTTTAGTATGGTCACAGTTGGTGTAACACTTATAACCGAAATGTCAAATAGTTCTATTGAATTATTTGAAAAATTCAGGTCCTCCAGATTAGTTAAATCAGCATACATTCCGGCGTTTATTTCCTTTATATAGTTTTGAGATAAATCGAGGCTTTTCAGACGTTTGAATTTTCTCAATGTATGCCTTGGTATCTCCGTAATTCTGTTTCTCGACAGTATAAGTGTACTTGGCATTTTACTTTCGTCTAATGTCAGAAGTTCAAAATTTAGCACATCATTATTTCCCAATTCCTTATCATCACAGTTAATTGTAGGTCCTTCATCTACAACGTTATACAAGTTAAATAAACGTATAAAGGTTTGTAGTACATCCTTTATTTATTATTTGATGTATTGTTAGAAAATTAGACATGTATAAGAAGCATGGTTTGAAAATTAAATAACATACCTTTTATGGAACATAAACAGGCCTCACATATGTCACCTGTACACTTTTTTATTGCAATTAAGAGATACAGTAAAAGGATAAATCTGTTATTAAGCATTATATTGCAAAGTAGTTTATCCCGAATTTGATAAGTTTATACCGTATGAACACTTTATCAAGTATGATCATGCATTAGTCATAGCGAAAGCCATAGCAGGGTTCTTGATAACATATCTGATAACCGTGTTTGGCAGATGATTGTATATCTATTCTGCATTATATACTATATGATCGGAAAGGAGTATAATGTCATGACTGTCAAAATGGTAGTCTCGATAAATTATAAGAATATATTTATTACACATTACATGCAATACATTTTGCAACCGCTTTTATGTTACTCTAAATAGGTATTAAAGTTTCTTTAGATTGAAAATTACTTTCAGTGGGCATTTATGTTTATCATATGTGTTTGCATCTTATTATGTATAAATAAATATTTATTCTAATTTTTTAATAAGGTAGCCTGTACTACAGGAGAAGATTGTTTGGTCTATTAAGACTTCTTAAAGAAATTCATTAATGTGGTCTGCTTTGTATTTTTTTTAGTCTTTGACTCACTTTGAGGTTCCAGTTTTTGAATTTTTTTAATTTCCACATTATCAGGTTCCTCTTCCGAACAACTTTCATACACGTGAACCTTTTTAGTCACAAGAAAACCATCTTCTTCAAATGTCTTATCTACCATTTTTAGCACCTTTCGTTTTCCACCCTCCTGTTTAAATTTAGGAGGCGAAGGTGAACGCTCCACCATAACTTTCTTCGGGGAAGGTTCTGGTTCTGGTTCTTCATCACCACTGATAGATTCAGAATCGCTGGAAGAATCGCAAATCATGATCCGCTTACGTTTCTGTGCTTCTACATTAACTTCCTTGCTTCTATTTCTCTTTTTTCCTCGTGTATCCTTTTTTTGCTTCTTCTTCGCTGGAAGGGTGCTTACTTGCTTGACATGATCTTTCATCACCAGATCTTCTGATGCTTTGTCATTCTCTGTAACATGAGTGGACACAACCGTATTCGCCACCTGAGTATTACCCTTTGCTACAAATGTATCAAGTCCACCTTTCTTTAGTACTTTTTCCTTTGGCGAAGAAGATTTATTAGTTTTAGGAGATGTGTCCTTCTTACTAGATGCTAAATTGGTTTTCTTAGTTATGACTGAACTAGATGGAGGGCTTTTCTGTTTGCTGTTAGCCTTTCCAAAGAGATTATTGAATCCATTTTTTTGATTAAGAGTAGTGTTTTTCTTTGTTGGCATAGCCTTCTTTTCAGAATTGAACTCATTTCGAATAGGTGATAATGACTTTGTTTTAGACACATCTACCGTTGCTGTTTCTTGTTTCTCTAGTGGCTTTGCTTGCTCTGGATCGTATTTCAAAGTGCTCCATCGCAACATATGCATTTCCTCGTTACTACGCTCCACACTTTCCTTACATCTGATAGCGCTGTACTTAACATCTCCATCACCGGCAATAGCTAGCAATTCAATATCTGGCAATGTTTTCTGTAAGCTATAAATGTGTTCAGAGATGATCTTGTTGTATTTCTTTTTAACTGCCACCAGATCTGATGCCTTTGCTACTTCTACACGCATACCACCATCGGATAAAGTTCCAATTAGTAAATACGTGCATTCCAGCGTTTCCTCCTCTTTATGACGTTGTGTAAATTCCCAAAGAATTTGTTTGGCCACGTTAACATGCACTTCCAGTTGCTTGCTCAACCATTTGTAAGTGACCTAAAACAAAAAAGAGGGAGCAGTTAATGTAACTTTCTTAAATAAATAACTGTGTTAAGAAATTTTACTAAAATCATTACTTATAAATATGTTTCTTAATTAAACATATCGCTTAAGAATACATAACCTAATAAATAAATGGTACAAGTTATGCAGTTTGACATAATATTTACCAATTTATCATCGTCGTATATATACCCGGCCAAAGTGTCGAGATAATCGTCCAAAGATTCAATAAACATTTCTGCAAGGACTTATATCTGAGTTCTGTCTACAACTTATAATAAGAAAACCGCTCAGTCCGCCAATTTCTGTATTTACCCTAAAGGCCAGTCCTTATCACTAATTTGGTCGTACGGTGAATAATTTTGTAACACATTGTGTATGGACATTAAATACTACAAATGCAAATGTTTACGATTCAAATCACATGTTATTAGCATAGGACAAAATTGTGTAATCTCATGACAAGATCAAATAACGTATACGTTTACATAGGGCCTTTTTATTATATTCAAGAATTTAATCAATCCCTAACGTTGGTAACAACTAGTATAGTACATTCTGAATACTCCTAACGAAGTGATCTCATACCACTAAGTTATATGAACTTTATAATATATTGCATTAACCTAAAAACCGGCAAGTTTGTCAGTTATTTAATATCCTTCTTTGCAATAACAGAACGAATATGGGTAAAAAGGATAAAAACAAGAAAAAGGTTAGTGGGGCCGTGAAGACCGCACTAAAAACCGAGAAAAAATTATCTGCGAAACAGAAGAAAGAACTCGCTACGCTCGGTGAGGTTAGGTCAAATTTGTAAACATTGTAATTTACGCATCCTTATAATTGGGAATAATAAATAAATACTGTGGATTATGCAGGAGGACATAGAAAAAGTTGTGGCGGAGATAGAGAGAGAGGAGGCACGAAGGCAGCGTGTCGTTGAGGCGACCATCGGACCACCGTCGCGACGCGTGAACTTCACGTTAACGACACATCCCTTCAAGGAAGAACTAATAATGCTAGGTGGAGAATTTCACGATGGGCGCACGGTAATCGAATTATTCTTAATTATCCCTTTATTTCATATTTTATATTTTGTTAAATTTGCAAAAATGTTTTCATTGCATATGGTTACCAATGTTCTCAGAGAGTTTGACGAAACAATGAGACACTGCTTTAACAATATTATTGGTTTTTGGTCACAATATGGTTTCTTTCAGACCGTTGTTTACGGTGACATGTTTAATTACAATTTGAGCAAGAAAGAATGGGTTTTGATAAAAGCACCAGGCGCTCCACCACCACGATGCGGTCATCAAGCTGTGGCAACGTGCACGAACAAAGGAGAACTCTGGGTATTTGGTGGAGAATTTTCCAGCCCATCAGAATCACAATTCTATCATTACAGAGACCTCTGGGTTTACAGAATAGGGGAGAAAAAATGGGAAAAGATCTTGTAGGTATTATATAGTAATGGAAATTACAGAAATGCTTAGAATTTCATTCTTAATTGGTTACATTATGTACAGAGCTGCGGGAGGGCCATCGGCTAGAAGTGGACATCGAATGACCCATATAAAAAAACATTTAATTGTATTTGGAGGATTTCACGATAATCTCAGGGATTACAAGTATTACAATGATATACACATGTTTAGTCTTGAAACGTATACTTGGCTAAAACTTGAAGTGTCTGGTGAGATATTATTTGGCAATTTATATTCACTTGTATAATTATATTTATCTAGTCTATTTATTTATCTTTCATAAATACATTTATGTTTATGTTTTGATATTTACACGGAAAATGTTTAAAGAGCAAATAACTTGTATATGAATCTAGGAATTCCACCAGCGCCACGGTCTGGATGCATTGTATTACCGACACCTGACAATAGACTACTCGTGTACGGTGGTTACAGTAAAACAAAAATCAAAAAGGATGTCGACAAGGGTTCTGTCCACTCCGATATGTATCTATTAGTATCAGACAGTAAGATGTACATACTTCATTCCTTGTATAAATAATTTTGCCTGTAATCAATTGTATTATTTGAAGTATATTTTCAGAAAATGATGTTACCGGCTTAAAATGGAAATGGCAACCTGTAAAGCAGACAGGAGTTAAACCTTCTCCACGCTGCAGTACGTCGGGTATATTGGTGCAATCTAATTTAGCGTATATATTTGGCGGTGTATTAGATCAAGAAAATGATGAAGAGGAGTTGCACGGTACTTTTTACAATGATCTAATGGCTTTGGACTTAGAAAAATTTCAATGGCACGAAGGTATGTGTTACTAAAATAACTCATCATATTTTACAAATTGTTAAGTGATCTCGACAAATCTATGAAATGTTATACATTCTAATGTAACCAAATTGCACTTAGTAACATTGTCTGGAAAAAAAGACGCAACGTCGCGCCGTCGCAGAAGAAAAGCAAATGACGGAGATGAAAGTGTGAATACTATGGATGACAAAAATAATAGTGAAAATGATGAGACCATTGATACACTTGATGAGCCCGTTACACCTACTCCTGAACCTGCACAATCTGTGGTTACCGATGAAGATGGAATATTCACAGTACGAACTTCTTCCATAAATATTAGTCTTTTATAATTAGATCCCATAATACTCAAGTTCATGTAATACAACTTTGTTTCTAAGAACGTATTTTAAATCGCTCTCAAACAAAATAACTTTCTACACTTAGTCAAGAATTCTGTGTTATCTGGCTGAATTATTATTTAATTTATACAAAATAATGACAGCTATTGTTCGAACGAATCATGCACATTAACCACAGTGCAGAATTACTAATGTATATTATTTGTTACAGGTAACGGTTGGCCCTACCATGCAAAGTGGTGTAAATTCTGAAGGAACTGTGCAAGCAGACGTATTCTTTCCATCACCGAGAATAAACTGTGGACTTGCTGTAAAACATAGTGTGCTGTATTTATATGGTGGCATGTTCGAAGATGGAGATCGGCAATACACCCTTAATGATTTGTACAGTTTAGGTAATGCGTGCATTTTTAAGTATGTTTGGTATCACCTGAATTCTTATGCGAATTTACACAGATTGCCGTAAACTGGATGAGTGGAGGACTATAATAACGGATGACATTTCTTCCCAACCCTGGTACGAATCGAGTAGCTCTAGTTCAGACGGGGATGACACAAACGACAGCGATGAAGATGAGGATGAGCGTATGGATATTGATGAAAATCAATAGGTAATCGAATTAACATGGTTAATAAATTTTACTTAAAATAGGAAAATTTCTAACGTTTTCCACAAATTGTTTAATTTTTGTACACTACCTATAAAACCTATGAATATTTTCTTTTGTTAATAAACTTTTCATCTTACAATCGGTAACCTTTCCAGCTTCTCCTGCAGTTGTCTTATCTGAAATGTAGTGCGTTTGTTAAAAAGAAAATCTTTGAACTTATATTTCTCACATGCAAATAAATCACGTGTAAATACATATGTATATTTACTTTATCATCCCGAGCCTCTTTTTTTATAGTCCTATTTTTCTGCAACTTTTCAAGTTTTTGTTTTGTATTATTCCTCGTCGCCCGTATGTTGTTTTCAATTTTCTTTAAGACGTCGGCATCCTTTACACGAAAGAGAAACGGTGTTAAATTTGTAGATTTACTCAACTCTGCCTCTCTGGTCATTATAATAAAAAAAATATTGGATAATTACCCGTATTAAAATAAATATCGAATGATTGGGAGATGAGTAGGCAATACTGCCATTAATGGTAACGTAATCGTCTTCCCTGAATATCGAAATATTAAATATCCTACATACACCTTTAATTAAATTTGTATTCTCTTTGTAAATATCGTACTCTTGCTGATCCTTCGCGATAATATGTGCTGTAAATGGAGATACGATCAAATTACTGAAGTCCACACAGTTTGTCGACGAGTATTACGCATTTCATAATGTCCATTTTACCTTCCGAAATACACTTTTTACTGAGATTTGCAGAAACAGAGTTAATGTCCGAAATCAACATAATGACTTTCTCCATATTCTTTTCCAAGGATGCATCTTTCAAACATGAAAACTATTTGTAAAAAAAGAAAGAGATTAATTATTAAACATACGTGGGGAATAATTCAGAAACACTTGATATACAACTTCTTACCTCATCAGTGCTTGGGTACGGAGCTTGGAGTAAGGAGGCTAACGTCAAAAATCCGGGCAGTCTATTGGATAGTTTTTCGTATAAATCGTCTGCAATGTACGGAGCCAAAGGTGCGAGAGCTCTCAGCGAAGTCTCCATACATTTGATCAACGTATGGGTGTGGCTTGCTATAACATCCGCATCTTCGCTCTTAAAACCGTACTTCGTACCTTCCTTTACGACACGGTTAAATACTAACGTTTATTCTTGTATTTGCTCAAGCGTATTTACGACGCTTCGATTCTGAATCTGATTCATAAGCTCTTACCAGATAAAAATCGCAGTATTTCTGATACATGAACTGTTTTATTGCCCTGACGGCTTTATAAAAATCACGCTGTGCGAATGCATCGTTAACAGTCTCGACCATCATAGATAAACAACTTAAGATCCAACGATCTAGAACCGTTAACGACGTCGGTTCTTTGTAGTCTTCTTTGTTTATCGTGAATAATAAGTATTTGCTCGCTTGCCAAATTTTGTTGCAAAAGAATTTGTGCTCCCGACACTCGACGACGTTGAAATTAATTGTGTGACCTGTACGTATACAGTGCATCATTAGATAATTGCTGCGTTAAGTTGTGAATAAAGAAAAAGGAGATTCGCTACATTAATATATCACGATAGGATGTAAGGTCGATTGAGATATGCTAACCCTTGATATTATGACCGCACAATGTTAGGCGCAATGCGTCTACACCACACTCTGGTATTCCATCGGGAAACATTTTAGTGTTTGCCGCCAACGTCCGTTCGAATTCGGATTTGAGAAGAATGCCTTGAGCATAATTTTGTTTCGTTTGCGCATGAAGATCCTGGTTACAGGTGACATAATGGAATTTTTATGCATAAGATAAGCAACTCGATCGATACTCACCTGCAAGCTAATTCCATCGATAATGTGTTCTGGCAATATAATGTTTCCTGTACTTTTTGACATTTTCTTCTTGTATATATCGCATAGGACACCGTGTAACACGATTTCCTGTTCAAGATTTATATTTAAATATTACGGTGAAACTAAGAGATTAGTTAGTGTTTATGTGTTATTACCTTGAAGGGTAAACGATCGGTTAATTGCAAACTTAGCATCACCATCCTTGCTACCCAAAAAAAGATAATATCATGACCAGTTTCTAATAACGTTAAGGGATAATTCTTCTCAAATTCCTGTTTAAAAAATTTTCATTAAAATAATAGACTGATTTTTCCTTTACTAATTAAGTATTTTGCACGATAATAATTATCCCACCTTATTTGGCCATCCCATTGTTGTAAAAGGAAGAATACCCGATGAAAACCACGTATCTAGAACATCGTTGTCTTGATGTATCTGTATATTAGAACCATATTTCTCTTCCGCAATGCGTATTGCATCCTTTTCACATTCGGCAATTATCCACTCAGAGCTGTTATCGTATGTAACATTGTAAGCTGGAATGCGATGACCCCACCATAATTGCCTTGAAACGCACCAGTCTCTGGGAAAATGTAAATTAATAATCAAAATCTTTAATATTTCTAGTTACAGTACAGTATGATGTAGCATTAATTATATTTTGTTTTACTTAATATTATACAGCCAACTGTTCCATAATTCTTCATAAAGCGGTGGATTGATTCTCAAGGAATCTTCTTTAACTGCTTGAAGTGCTCTCTCTGCCATGCTCTTACACTTGATAAACCACTGTTCTTTTAGTAAGTATTCGATAATATCGTTCGATCGTGAACATCTTGGTAATGTCATTTTATGATCTACTGTACGCTTTAGTAAACCTTGATTTGCTAATTGTTGCAGTATTTTCTCTCGAGCTGTAAATCTTGGAAGTCCCTATATTAGGTACAAATTTGGTACAAATATTTGAAATAATTATAAAATTTATATTTTTCTTTACAATATTATATTCGTACCTCAAATTGTTTCCCGGCAGATGAAATATTTCCAGATTCGTCAATAATGTCGATACGGTCACATTGATGCTGTTGTGCTATTGTGTAATCTGTATGATCATGAGCCGGTGTGATTTTTACTATACCTGAGAGAGAGGGATATATTTTTATGCTTCGTTCAAGGACAACTAAGATTTGATAAATCCTATGTCAAACTTACCGGTACCAAAATCTCTATCTACCAAAGAATTGGAAATAACTGGTATATAAGTTTCTCTTAAAGGATGCCAGACATGTTTACCAATGTATTTTGTATACCTTTCATCTTCAGGGTGAACGGCAAGAGCTACATCACCCATAAGAGTCTCTGGTCTGGTTGTTGCTACTATTAATTCATCTTCTACAAAAGAAAAAAAAATAAGAGAATATTATTGTTTCTTTAAGATTTGATTATCGTTGCTTGGATAATGCAATGTAGGAAGGTCTTACTGGAATCTTTAACTGGATATGCTATTTCCCAGATCTGACCAAAGATAACTTTGTCTTTATAACCAGGAACGTCGAATGCCGTCTTTTCTGTCAGTTTTATATAATCAACCTCGATATCAGATACAACACTGCCTAATGTAGGAGACCAATTTATCAAACTTTTTTCTCTATATATCATATTTTGTTGGTTTAACATTACAAATGCTTTTGTTACAATGTCGGAATGATTCTACAAATTTATTACGATAATAAAAATCAGGTTTATGGTAATGTACAACGATCTATGTGTAAAAAGGATTTATACTCTATTTATGGTTACCTTGCTCATCGTAAAGTATTCTTTAGACCAATCCACACTGGCACCTAATGTCCTCATCTGATCCCGTATCGTATTCTCTTTCTCATCTTTCCACTCCCAGATGTACTTGAGAAACTCTTCTTTGGTCAAATCAGATTTTGAAATACCTTTGGTCTGATGCAAATGTCTCTCGATCATTGTTTGCGTCGCGATTCCTGCGTGATCTATTCCTGGTACCCAAACTACAGGATGGCCTTTCATTCTGTACCTGTTTAAAATACCTTAAAGATCTTGTTTGAATGATAACGGAAGAAAAAGCTTTGCTATATTTCATACCATCTAGCCAAAGCGTCTTGAATTGTAACAGTCAAAGCATGTCCTAAATGCAATACTCCTGTTATGTTTGGAGGTGGTAATATCATCCTAATTGGTTCATTGTTTTTATCGCCGGTAGCAAAATAATTATTTTTTTCCCATATATCGTACCATCCATGCCTAACGTTCTTTGCATTAAATATCTCTGGAAAGCCTGAAATCAGTATAAAACCCTAGTAATCCAAAATATAAATTTCGAGGACTTAATTAAGTTTATAGCAAAATGCATAAGACCGCAAGTCTTATTATTTCAAATACCGGCTAGCTTTTCAGTCGTGCATCCTCTGTGTAAATGTTTACAACAGGTCCTTGTACGCAATAAATCGCATAATCTTTGAATGTTCATCGTAGATTATAAATATTGCTGCATGAAAATACTTTTGAAGTACTTTAATTATTTACAAATCATCTAGTGAGTTATGGAACTTGTTTATTTCTAAAAAAAAATTGTTTAAATTTACTAGCAGATTACAAAAATGTTCATCTTTTTCGATATTTTAAAACGTTATTTAATCGATACATGGTTTTAATCAACAGCACCTAACGCATACCTAGCGCAGCCGGTCCCACGTGCGTGTGTAAGGTATCATGTACATAGATAATAATCAGGCGTGATGGCATAGTTACTAGAAATTCGAACTGCTACGCCATACATATTGTTTATATTTGCCTTGATATTGCAGCGTTTTTAATTTTAGGCGCATTACCGTGTACAATTCTTTAAATTTTCTATGTGATATGGTATACCGTAGCTCTGGTGGTTCGGAATCCACCTTAAACAGTAGGTCCTAGGCCATATGACCTTAGCAGTCGGTGCCGAAAAGTGAATTCAAAAAAAAAAAAAAATTCTTTAAAGCTTAGATTAATTGAAATACTTTTTTAGTTTCCTTTCTTAAGATTAAGAATTATATGGATTTATAAGCAAATGCATACTGTGTAAAGTAGTTTCTTTTGCACAAATTATATTGCCAGATGAAATAAAAGTAATAAATTATAAGTAGAATATTGAGTTTCACGTAATACATATGAAACTCGAAATTTTACGTCCAGTTCGTTCGGTAAACTCAGTAGAAAATATTCTGCTAAGTTACTAATAGTTGGTACTTCGCCTTTATTCTTATTGGCTGCAATTTCGCATATATCAAAGATAATGCACACACGACCTTAAGATAAACTTGTAGCATTTACGCTTGCGAATTAGATTTGCATAAGACTGTATTTTGTATATAGAATAATCGTATCTAAGTTCGTCGAACGATACCATTCGATAAACTTCAATGCTATATTTACAAAGTCTTCTTGTGAAGTAATTTTTCAGATAAACGTATGCGTATACCGTCACTGTACTTTACCATGACTAAGCAACAACTTTTAAAAACATATGCAGAGCAAAAAACTGACTATACTTGATGGATTCATAAGAAGTTAAAAATAGGTTATAAAAAGGGTTTCTTTCTTATTACGGTTTTAACTTATTGTTCATTAGACCCGCAATTTGTCCGGTTAAGGATGCTTTTTTATTCGAGAAAGCCGCGATTAGGTGAGACGAAGGTGGTAAATATTCTTAAAAGTTCTTTTTCGCTTTATTCTTGGTTCTGTTAATCGATAGTTTGGTTGCAAATACTAAATTTAAATTTACATCTTTATCACTAAAATCACTTGATATAGAACTTGTAGACTTAACCCTTTGGTCTTAAATTACGAAACTGACCCCCCACCCCCTCCCGCACACAAACTTTTTCTCTTTTTTTAACTACCTGATAAAGTTCTAAAGTAAAGTTGAAGAATATACATTTCGCATAAATATAATACAGAATCCATCTGAAAAATAATTTGAATTAAACCATTTAAATTCAACGATCAATTCACATTAAAATGCCAAATGGCTTGTAGGGAAAGTTCAGCGTGGAACGTATGTGCCTCATGCGGCACTGAACCTGTTAATGTTCGATAAAGTGGTAACCGGAATTACGGTCTAGATATCTCATCGAAAATTATCCGTAGGCAACGATGGACGGGGTTCGAACTTGGATCTTCCGCGTGAAAGTCCAAAGGCGTCCAAGAAAGCATCCAAGAGGTTTTATCTCTTGCCCCTCTACGGCTCGAATCCCCATTTTGAAACAAGACTACGCTCGGACACGTTGATTCGTACAAAAGTGATATGCCTCCCGACACGTTTTAGTGTGCACCGGTCTTCCAATCGAGGTTGATCATTGGACTTTGAGCACTGGCGTGCCTCGTGTCGTTCTTCGCATAACTTCTAACTTACGGGAGAAAATGAAGGTATTTATTTTATATGCATGTATTAATGACGCGTTACATGACGAACATATGAATCTAATACAACATAAAGGAATATGAGGAAGATATTGTAAGAAGGATCGTACCAATTCTGTATTTTATCGAGCAAAACCACTGTACTTTGGACCGTAATGTGCAAATCTTAGGAGTATTTTAATTCAGTGCGATACAGGAAAACAATTGAAAGTATGTCGAATGCAAATATATGTTCGCGTGTGATATATGGTACCGGTAATTTTGACCGATTCTAACAAAATTATTCGAGAATAATCATGTATGATTTGTAAAAAATGGTCTGCTTGGAAGATTGATTGTTACGAAAGAGAGCTTACTATTAGTGTTTAGCAGTATTATTCGAATTTTAGTTAATCGAGTAAATCATCTTGTTACAAAAATGATTTTATTAAGATAAAAGTGGTGCGATATTATTCCTCTACCATAATTGTGTATGGTTAGAGAAAAAAAGGCTAGGGGGCTGATTATTTTAAAGTACTGACATCTAAAATGCTTCGCATTAGTGTTCAAATTATGGTGATTATGATTGTTACGGTAATCTTGTTCGGAAATATTTGGAATAACATTGTGTGCAAGAGTACAAATGTATTCTGGAAAATTAAGAATTGTCTAATGCTTTTATTTCACAGATTACTTGGTTTACACATTTATAATGGAATTTAATAGAATCACAGTAACGAGTCGTGCAATGATTTTAGGGTTTAGTAGCGCTCGTAACTGGAGGAGCTTCAGGATTGGGCCGTGGAACCGTCGAAAGGTTTCTGAAACAAGGTGCCAAGGTTGTCATCGCTGATCTACCTTCCTCAAAGGGAGCTGAACTTGCACAGGAATTGGGGCCGTCTGCTGCTTTTGCACCGACAAATGTAAGAGTTTGAGAATATGTTAATGCTTGTACGCCGTGTCTAAAATTTTGGACAAAATGTTTGACATATATTGTAATTTATATAAACATGTCCTTTATTCCGAACAAAACTTTGTATCGTCGTAGGAAAATGGCTTTAACCGAACATTGCACATTTTCTTAGGTGACATCCCCGGAGGATGTCCAGTCCGCCTTAAATTTAACTAAGAGCAAATTTGGTAAATTGGATGTTGTGGTAAATGCAGCTGGAATAGCCATTGCTTTCAAGACTTTCAACTTCAATAAGAATTTGCCTCATCAGCTGGATGATTTTGCGAAGGTCATAAACGTAAATACCATTGGCACCTTCAATGTCATAAGACTGGCCGTCGCTTTGATGGGTGAAAATACGCCGGATGAAAATGAGCAACGTGGAGTATTGATCAATACCGCTAGTGTGGCAGCGTATGATGGACAGATGGGTCAGGCAGCATATTCCGCTAGCAAGGGTGCTATCGTTGGCATGACTTTACCCATCGCCCGTGACTTGGCATCTCACGGTATTCGTTGTGTAACCATTGCGCCTGGCCTGTTTGACACTCCTCTGCTGCAATCATTACCGCAAAAGGTGCGCTCATTTTTGGCATCTACTATACCGTTCCCTAGTAGGCTCGGTAAGCCTGACGAGTACGCGCAGCTCGCTCAGCACATAGTTGAAAATCCAGTTCTAAATGGAGAGACTATAAGACTGGACGGTGCCCTGAGAATGCAACCTTAAGGTAACTACCGATAAGACACGCCTATGACGACGTGCAAATTCATCGAAGGGATATCGCAATGGACAGGTCATAACGCATTTCTTCTCCCTTTTGTATGTTGCTACGTTAGAGATATATAAAGAAAAAAAAAAGACGATCGAATAAAACAGTTATCTTTTTACACGCAACACCATTGTAATTCTCTTAAAATGTACACGAACAACCAAAGGTTTTTTTCTCTCCCTATTACAGGTATCGACAATTCTCTTTATTACCTTACCGACTGTACATTATCCTGCCATGTGAATACGTTGCAAAAGTCGCAACATACCTCTCTTTAAATAGTCCACTAGATTATCGTCTAGCAAAAGAGTCGTGTGTGTACATAGTATTAACGTAAAAACGTTCAGCTTTCCCGTTTTATACTCGTTAGTCTTTTTTCCCAATAACCCCAGGAGATTTCCAGAATTCCAGCAGGTGCTGAAACTTGTTCTGATGATTCTTCGGAAGAGCCAGCTTGCCCGTCAGCCCAGGACAATCGGTGTCTCCGAGGTCTAGTCAATCCTAGGCATTCGACTCTTTCAGATTTTGTAATTTCTCCAGTTGGTCAGGCTGCAGCTCGTCGGGGATGCTCGCCCTGCCGCCCACCAGCATCTTCTCGGGGATGAAAACGACGTCCTCGTTGCTCTGCATCTCTATCACTGTCGCCCTAGAGGGTATCGACTGAGAATTGTCGGCCGTGCTTGGCCCCGAAGTCGAATCCGCCTCGCTGCCGGAACTGCTGCTAACGGGGAAGGGCGCCGAATCGGTCGGCAGATCGTCGACGGTTGATTTCTCTTCGACGTCGTCCGTCGGCTCGGTCGGCTCCTGATCGTCCCTCTCGTCGACGATCACCGTGGCCTCCTTGCACTCGGCTTCGTTCGCCTCAACGCTCGGGGGTGCCTCGTCCTCGGCTCCCTCCGTCGACTTTGCCACCTCGTCCGCGGCCTCCTCCATGCCCGGGAACGGATGCTCCACTTCCTCCATGGGCGTGGCAGCGGTGATCACGATCTGGGCCACCCCAAGACCGAAATCTTCCTTCTGATTCGCCGGATCCTCGGCTGGGTCCGCCCCTTTCGGGAAGTTATCATCGGCCTAGGATTCGTGAAAGAGGGACCATTATCGTTGATTATGATCGGCGATTCACGAAAGTCTGGCTAAGTTACTCGCTTGTACCGTCCTATAATTAACCCTTTGACTGACTGTCGGCGTCTGTCGGTGTTCGAGTAATTCTATTGGAGGCTCGTTTCTCGTGGCTCACCTCGCGCATGTACCGTGCGATTCTGCTGGAGGATTTTTGCAGTCAAAGGGTTAAGAGGTCACTTCTGAGAACCGATCTTGACCTACAATAGGAGCCTAGATTATGGTCCTCGACGTTTTCAATGAAATTGAGCGGAGTAACAGGTCTATATCTACGAGCTCAACGATATTTATAGCCGTGGATATTCAGTTGGTTAAGAGAGAACAACGTGTAAATTTCAAAAGAATCCTGTACTCCGGAGTTTATTCGACTAATAAAGTAGTTGATTAAAAAACTGCTTTAAAATAGATGCAAGAGTTGGATGCTCGACATTTTTTCACCCACATGTACGTACATATCGCCACTAACTTTCTTACCGTCGCAAGCTTGAAAGACTCGCATCAAATCTTCGATTATGAATATGTCGACAATATTTTGCAATTTTGCTTCAATTATTTATGCGTATTTATCTCCCAACTGCCCTTATATCTATAGTTATAATTAGCGTTATGCTTGTTTTCGATATAAGAATCAAGAAAAAAGAAATGTTGGAACTATCCGGTAATCTCGCGTATCTATGCACGCATTTCTGCTCTGTTTATCGGCTGTCAGAAGTCAACTCTCAACGCTTCAACGACCGGCATTCTGAGCATGCATTTGCCGTCTCTCGAGCATATTTTTTCGGAATATTGTGTAATTATCGGCGAAATTTAATGAACCGCCGGTCGTCAAAGTATTGTTATCAGGACACGCATTACTGAAATTATGCTCATATACGATAAACGTGTTTACCTTATTTCCTGACTCATCCGACACGTCTACAACTGCGCAGCAGTTTTTTTCACGGATTGAGATAAATATTAATGTGCGTGTTAGCGTAAAAAAAGGGGTAGATGACATGTCATTGCATTAGGGCGCATCAGCATTCGGTCTCTGAACATTCCACGTTTTACATACCTACTATACCGGGGCCGGCCGCTTCGTCCTCGTCGAACTGCGAACCGTAGTGATCCTTTTGGTCCTTTGAGAGATTTATCACGAAGGCATCACGCTGTGCGGTGCTCATGTCCTCGGACTTCTCCTCTTGCGACTCTGAATTAGACGCACGATTTGAACATACAGAATTATTGCGTAACGAATTTCGTCAAACAATGAAAAAATTGAGCGACGGAAACGAGCTTGCGTTGTTCACCGGTGTTACTGATGGTTTTTTTAATACACACACGTATGATAATTGGATAAATAAGGTACATCCATATACCGATAGAAAAGTACCCTGTTTAGTTAAAAAAAATGTTTCTCTTTTTTCCGATAATAATCGTCGCGAAAGAATTCTAAAAGCTGCCTTCCCTTTTCTTATACGACTTATCCCACACTTTACCATGAAAAATGTAACTTTTTTTTACAAGGGTGCGTTTTACATAGGAACTCGTCTACCGCGTAGAAAAAGATTGGCCGTACATCTACCGATTCTTTTACGATTTCGGCCCGATCATTATTACGCGTGTCTCCTAAATTACCGTTTATCAAATTCTGCGCCATGTCCTCGGACAAGAAAAACTCTGGCACTTCTGGCGGCGTGAAAACCGGTGGCGCCGAGCTCGGGGGCGTGACGTTATCCTGAAACGAAGAAGAGAGGAAAAAGGGGAGCAGTGCACAAGGTGCTCGCGTTCCGTCGAGGTGTCCGGAGCATTCGTCTCGATGGAAAGGGAAGCCCAACCTGAGGGGTCAATGGCGATCCGTCCGGTCCGCACGGCTCGACGATCAACGACGGGAACAATCCGCGCTGACCGCGCAATTCTCCCTCCCACCAGCCGTCGTCCACCTCGTGCGGCTCCTTTCTGAGGACCTTCATTATGTCGCCCTCGAGGAAGCTCAGCTCCTCGTCGCACGTGGCGTCGTAATCGTACAGGGCGATGCAGAATTGCTCGAGTTCTGAAATGGATCGCCCCGAAGCTGGTATGCGTTCGACGGTGGTATCCTCTGTGGATAAAAATGGACGAGTTTTCTTGTGATAATCGAAGATGTCATTCGTCATTGTTTAGATGTACAGCTTAACGTGATTAATCGAAACGTTTGGATCGATTAGTTTTTGATGGATGCGCGTTGAAAGGTATAGGACGTACCTCCTATGTGATTTTGTACTATGGCTTCGGGGGCAGCGATGTGCAAATTCGCGTCGGGATCCACGGCGTCGTGATCGTCGATCGTGTAATCCACCGAGGAGAAGGAAATTTGTTGGACCAAGCCTGACGCCTGCGATGAAAGCCCGGAGGTTGTATCGGCCTCTCTTTCGACGTCCAGATAATTTTGGGGCACGAAACCCTCCTCCCCGCGATAGTTTCGCGCCTTGAGCCACCCATCGCCATCGCCCTCGCCAACGACGTCCAGTTGCTCGCTTTCGACAATTGACAATTCGTCCGGGTTTTGCGCCTGAATGGATAGAGCGATAAGTACAGGTTTTAATCGAGCGGAAATAAATTTGAGACGATAGAGAAAATTGTACGAATCCTCAATGGAGACGTATGCCAAGGAATATACTTTGATGCATGTTACTTTTTAATTATCTTTGAAGTACTTCGAATTGAAGGGAAAAAAAAACATGCTTACGGTGTACGAATAGAGTGCCGTGCACTTGTATATTTGCTGACTAGAAGGCAATTCGGGTGTCTCGTGCGTTTCAACCGGCTCATCCTTCTCCTCGTTGTCCCAATCCACCGCTGTGGGATCGTCCCAACCGACGGTAAGTTGCTCTATTCGTTGTTTCTCTTGCTCCAACAATGCTGCGCAAAAAATTCAAATCGCTTCTTTAACATTACGCAAATAGAAGCTCCATTGCGCTAACGGATCGGACTTTTTTTTATTTTCGACACCGACCGCTAAGGTCACGTAACCTAGGACATTCTATTTTGAGATGGATTACGGAAATACTGGGGCTACGCCGTACATATTATATGGAATATTATCCAAAGGTGTCGAACCTTGGTTCTTTTACGTCAAAGTCATGGCTACCCTAAACTTGCATCGAAACTTGCATCATTGATCGGAAAAGCCCGATTGTGCTAACGGCTTAAAACTTGCATCACCGACTAAGAAACACAATTTATCTCTCGGAGCCCCTAAATTTCTTCGTGAAATCTACTTTGGTGAATTTACTTCCAGACTTGAAATTGTAAAGAGCGTGGAATTTGAGGGTATAAGAAAATTCACGTAACGACAGAAGAGACGCGCCAAAAAGCAAGGAAGATGACATGAAAAATATGATGTCACAGGTTGTCCATTTTTCTTCGGATAAAATTAATATCCGCATTGCGGGTGATTACTTAATTCGTCCACGTATATCTCTTTGCTGTTTTATTTTTTGACTCAGGCTATTTCCCCCAGGTCTCGTATCGTTTAACGCGTATTGCAAATCAGTAGAGCGACAATACACGTATCGGATGGAGAGTTGTCGAGATTTTTCTCGTGCTCGTACATAAACAGCACCTGCGCTTACCATCGACTTCGGCGCTGTCGTGCCTCTGCCTTTCCTCAGTGCTTTCCTCCTCCTGCTGAGGTGTATTGCGCGTACTTCCTGGTCGTTCCACGGTCGTCAAATCGCTTCCACCGTCGCCATCGCTGTCGTAAAACGAATCCGAGGACGGATGTTCCTAATTCACGTCAAACATAATTTTCAATCTTCTTTGTCACGAGACAACTGTTTTTTAATCATCCTTGATCGCCAATGTTCGACTCTGCTATTCGTCTCGTGACATACATAATTTACTTTCCTTTTTTTAATTTATTTTCCGCATCCGCTACTATTAAGGTCATTTTCCTAGGCTCTACTATCTAACCCTCTATGGGCCGAATTATTTCTGCAAATTATACAAATTATCTGCCAATCGTCATAACTATTATTATTGGTTATCTCGGAGATATTATATAATTGTGACGCATACGGCATCTTGTAAAAAGTAAAAAAGTAAAGAAGTCAAATTATTTAGAGCTATCCGCTACACCACCATAGTGTAATTTACTTTCATTCTCCGTATATAAGGAATTCACTCCTGAAATGTTGACTCGTATTATTTTACATCTTGCGCGATACATTCGGATGTTAATCATTGCCACGGTGATAAGATATTTTTTGCGCGATACTTACAGCCGTACCAGATGCATCGGTTCGTACGGATAGAGAGCTTGCCGATCGAGGCATATCCTGGACGCTTAGAGTTTCCGCTTCCTGAAGCCATTCGTCGACGTTTACTGAGCACAAAATGTCTAAGAATTAATAGGCGATTGTATAGGTTCGTTTCATCTACGATAGAGCTTCCCATATCCGAATATACATTTGTCCGAGTTTTTTGGCAACCGAATATTCTGTTATACGAACAGAGTATTTCATATCGTCAGAGGTTTTTCTGTGTTGCGAGTGTATAGAGTATACGAGGATTTAATGGTCGAAATATAAGAATACACGACAGGTGTATAAATATGAAAAGAAAATATTAGCTTTTTTACGTAACATTTTTTTTTCTTGCTTAGACCCACGTTTTCTTGATCTCTATTTAAATGAGGAAATTTTACCGTTGATTTAACGGTCATTTTGCAATGTAAAAATTGTTCTATCCGAGCGCTTAGGTGCTTCTCTAATATTGACAGTAGTATTACCAGCCATTTTTCCGACATACCTAAATATACCTGAAGTGTTTACGAAACGACGTAAGAGAAAAGAGGACTACCGACTTTTTTACTTATTTACGTACCGTAGAAAAGTGATAAAAGTTCTTCGAGGACGCGTCATCTCTTAATTCTAGTATTTATCCAGCGTCGAAGATCACTTAAATCTATTTTATTATTCCACTTCTTGCATACCCCTTCGTTCAGATCCGATTAAAAAATATTAAAATATTTTCTATTATCTACGTATAATTTAGGCAACTACAACCATTTTTCCTCGTTCCGTTACACGCGAATGATGTACATTATCAATATATAATTCGTCAGCTTCTGCCGATCATTTAGTCACCGTCAGTTCCAATGTTAATCGGGTATACGCGAAGCTCTATCGCATTACGTAAGGATATTTTGTGCTTCCAATAATCAGCTAGTTATAACGAACCTCCACCGTTTCGAAGACATTCTATTCTCGCCTCCGCTTTCAGCTTCGCAGTCTAAGGAATATATTAAAGCGCGTTTAATTATCAACGTTGCTTTTCATCCCTGTTTTTCACCAATATTCCGATCACTCACCTCCGCGCGTCGAATCGCGTGCTTCAGATCGTCCATCTTCGTGTCCAGATCTGGACCGTTTGGATCGTTCGGATCGGTCTGCGGTCATAGAACTCGGTTGTAATGCACGATTCAATTTTTTGAATAAAATCACGTTGTACATTTAAATCGTTGCGTTCCAGTATGAAAATTCATACAGCGACTTGAATAACGAGGATTAATCTCTATTTTATACGTACAGGTATAACAAAATATTTGTCTATATCTTCATTCCTTTTTTAACGATCCAACTTTCAAAAGGATTCTAATTATAACGCTATTAATTTTCAGAGGGGTGAGCAACGTGGAAAAAGTACAAAATCCTTCGCTCCGAAACGCACCTTTTGACCCGACTCCTTGAGCTGCTGGTACACCTGCAACTTTCGATTATTCTCTCTAACGCTGCTCACCTCGCGAGCTATTCTCGTCGACCAGCGACGAGCCTCTTTCCCCAATGTAGTCGCGGCTGAATGGTCAGCCGTTATCCTGGAAATTTTCCATTCGACCATCGCGAAATCAGTTTCGAAATCGAACGAACCTCTAAGGTCGTTCGAAACGATTATATCGACGATACGGGTGTCCATCGAAGCTAACGGAACGAACGACGAACCTTTAACACTCGATAGTATCGGCGGTACGAAATACAGACGCTCCTCGTAGTACGTAAAAACCTTCGAACAACCGTACATCCAAAATATTTCCGATGGAAAATTCAGATCGATCGTACATTCAAAGCGCATTACCGAAATAACTTTGCGGTAATAAACATTTCAAAAACGTTTATATTATACACGTACGCGCGCATCCTCGTCTCTTCGAAAGCACGCTGTTTACTCGGCACGTATTTACCTTGAATCGAAATAACTATCACGGATCCGTTTGTAAAAAGACGAAACGAATTCTACTTAAATTATCAGAACATCGCGCGTGCCTTCGCAACCGAACGATCATCGTTCCAAGCATTTCCCTATTCGCTTCGAAGGAAGGCACCCATTCGAGAGAAAGAGAGAGAACAGTTCGGGCGGATAATAACTCAAAAGTACAAAGGAAAAAGCTGCATGGTAGTGTCGTGGAAAAGAAGTAGGCGCATACCTGTCCACAGGATCGTTGTCGCACGGCTCGTAGTCGTACTGTATATGCTGTTTCAAAACGGGATAATACAGGCAGCAGCATTGTATATTATATTCCCTAGTGAGCTGCAAGAGGAAATGCCGTGAGTCTTGGGATATCTCTACCACTTACTTCTCGTTCTTCTCCTTCCTCGGTACTTATCCGGCGAGTGCACCTACTTGTTGCGCTTGATCGCGAATTTTGCCGAAACTGTTTTGCGTCGCCAGGCAGGTGAGAAGCTCCGTACGTCCCATTAGCGTCAAGTATTCGGCTACTTTGTCGTAAACCCCTTGTTCTAAATACTACAAACGGTTGGAAACGCTTATTTACGAGGCTTCTGCATGGGGAAAAGGGAGCTGGCTCGCGAATCGATTGGAAAAAGTATCGAGCATTCGATTGCACGCCCTGCTTCGGATACTATGAATGCTTGGAAAAATGGATTTACGATACGTAGACAGGGGGAGAAGAGGAGGGATGCTGAACGATCGCAGGGTTGGTCCGTGAGACTCACTTGCATGGTGGTTTGTAAATCGACTACAAAATATCTGTTCTGATGAGCATTGGCAGCGGCTAAGCTGAGTAGATAATCGTTGCGCGCCCCTGTCGATTTTTCCTCCAGGGCATCGCGTTTCGAGCTTACCTGCGGGATGATTTTTTTTAATATTAAACGTCCAAAAGTCTGCGAACCGATCGATTTAAAAGATACACGTAGGAAAAGTGCCGTGAAGCGCGATCGCACTTTTTCCTCGCGTTCCTTCGCTCTACTATGTCACTCGTTATTCGAGAATGATTTTTGCAAGAGCGTCAGAATTCATTATTTTTGTGGATTTTCGTAAAGATGGAGAACGCTTTAATTTGGTAAAGCCCGATGAAATTCTAAAAATCGTGAGTACACATCGATATAACTGATAATGATTTATGATTCTTATTAATTTCACGTTTGGATGTAAAAGCTTTTGACGTGGGTTAATATTTTTTGCGGTGATATATTTCGACCTGGAACGGAATCAAAGCGATCGCGCTGCGTGCCATTCTTACGAACGATTAATTCCTTCCCATTCGATCTTTTCTATTTCGCTGTACGATTAAATAATCGCCTACCCTAGCGCTATTTCTTTGCAACGACGTGATCGACTGGAAGAGAGAGCCCTTCTTTTTCTTCAATCTGAAATCGTTATCAAGGTGTAATATCCGATCGGGCGGCGTTGGAGCAAGCGGAAATAAGATTTAACTCGTACTTTTCCTCGATGTCCTTCGCCTTGTCGCGCACGTCGTGAGCGCTGTGCTCTTCGTCGAAGTACAGCTTCTTGGTTTTGTCCACGTCTTGCACGCAGGTTTGTAATTCTTTTTGTACTATCAGTAATTGGTCGATTGCCTGAAATGGAATTCGATGAGAACGTGCTTCGTGGGTGCGCGGTTTTAACCCTGTGCGATTCTAGCTTGAACATTGCTTCGCGTCGTATTCTTGAATATCGATGATTCAGAATTATTTTGTACCAGAATCGAATAAACTCGGTCATTTTTTAAATCCCTTTAATGTTTACCGTGTATTTTTTAATATAATTAACATGCATAATGATCGTATAAATATGAAATACGTTTCGTTTTATCAATATTTGTTTCTATCGTTCCAACAAAGGTTGTCGCTTAAAAGTCCCGCGTTCATATATTTACGGTTGAAAATCCATATTCTTTGTGGGCGAAGGAATCCTTCGTGCAAAATAATTCGTTCGACGCGAAGCGAATGGAAATTAATTTTGACCGCAAAGGGTCGACTTAGCTTTAGTCTTGGCTGGGTACCTTTTTAGAAATTTGCAGTTTGTGCATCTTTAAGCTTTTCGCATCGTCGGCGATCTGCTGTTGGAAAACCTCGACCGCAGCTAATCTGGCGCGGGCGAGCTTCTCGTTTTCCTCCAAAACGGTACGCCAAACGTTCCACATGTTCCTACGACCGACATTTATCACTTTTGCCCTCCACCGATCAAACTCCAAGAACAATTACCCTCGAGTTACTATCGAACGATCAAATCGGAATAACTTCAAGATACTGCAATAGTGCATTGTCTTTAAAAATGTACGCATTTCCAATCGGTATTGCAAATTAATATACGCGCTATTACAAAAATGTTTGCTAGTTTTTTGTTTTTCATGAGTAGCAAAAAAAAAAAATACAATGTTCGTCATTGCATTCGTTAAGGAAATGTTCGTATATAATTTTAGCTAAACCCGTAACCTTGCAGATAAAAAAGGAAATGAGTGCAAATTTTTGCAAGCGGCACGAACGCTTGGCGTAATCCCTAAGTTGCAGTATTTAAATATTTATTCAACCGTATTACTCAGTTTCGTTAAATTGTAATGTCTACCGTACAAATGATGCGAATGCGTTATACGACAAACTTTAATACCATTTTTCTTCTCCACCCTCGACTTTTAGGTCCGGTATATTCGGGATTTTTTTGTTCAAGTATGCGGAGGATATCTTGAGGAGCGCCTGAAATACATTATTGCTCGTTAATGATACGAACGAAACGTGTCTCTTGGAAAATTGGCGCGCATGTGCCACCTCGTTAATCGACATAAAATCAGTGGCTTACCTCGGAATACGACTTTTCAATCGCCGATTTCTTTATGGTAAAGTTACTAAAAACAATATAATATTTTTATTCCAAAAAGAAGGAGAGCTTTTTTCGTTAGCTATTTCTTTTCATAAACAATCGTGGTATTCCTTCGAAGACGAAGGGGGGAGCATTTTTGATATCGAACAATCCTCGACTTTAAAGCGATCGTGAAAGAGTCTAACTTCAATTTCCTGGATATTTCATTATTTTAGACCGAAACTACGTCTTTCAAGGTGAAACTCGTAAGGAAAAAAGCGTGGAAGAAAGACTGCTGACACGTAATCTTGCTTTAGGTACGATCTTCTCGTGGTAAGGTGCTTAAAGAGCTTCTATTTAATAGTCTTTATATTCTATACATTAAAGACTTACCGGATATCCTCCAGAAGGTCGCACTCGTGCTGGTTTTTCGCCTGCAATTTCGCCGCCTGCTCCGCGTGTACGCTTTTAAGAAATTTTGCATAATTTCCCTACGAAAAGAAATGCGCTTGGCTTAGAAATTTTCACCCAAGATGCACGGGGTCGAACGCATCGCGTAAAAATTTGTGCGAATACTTCGACGCAACCACTGTACCGCTTTCTTAAACTGCTTTAATCGCCGCTTCTTTTCATTTAACCGCGACATATCTTTGGCAAAGCTTTGCACGGTTAACAACGTTCATTTGTTTGCGATCATTTGTCGCAGACTGTTTTTGCACGGTCTCTGTGCCAAAAATATCGAGGCGCTTGGAATGATAGAGGCGAGCTTAACATTTTATCGAAATTTTGCATTTTATGAAATTAATTGACGATGATTGACGAACATTTCTAGAGGTATTCCATGAATGCACCGCAATCGAACAATTTATCTATCGGCCTCTTTTCCATCGGTCCGTCTTCTATTGCGCGTAATTTTAACCGGTGTAAATTGAACCCATTTTGGAACTTTGTTCTGAATATTAATTCTCTCATTCTAATTTGCTAAAACATTTATTTTCGTTTTTATTAAAGAAAACGGGATTATTGTTTAAAGTGGACTTTTGGATATATTGTGAGTTATTCAAGTTTCATTGAAACAATTTCCATTTTTAAGAGCCTTCCATTGCCATATTCGCTCATTAGCGTGCAAATCTAAAAATCCGTGTTTTGTATAAACTTTTTATCGAGTTCGCCCTTATGAAAAGTGTTTACAGTGAGTTTGTCTGTAATCATGTCTTCGTTAAGTTTACTCTTGCTAGTTTGATTTACCTCTAGAACTACCGGCTACTTTTCAGACATACTTAAAACACCACGTACATCTTAAAAAAAAAAGAGGGACCCGAGGAAAATTTTAAGGAATCAATATGACGATCTGAATACTGCATGAAAATCGTGGAAAATCTCAGAAAGTCATAAATTCTATGATTTTTAAAGAAACGACCGACCAATCATTATGAGAGGTTCTAGTGTCAATTTAAAAAGGGAGTAGTCAGCTCTATACGTTCATCGACCGATTGACCGAATTATGTTTTTTTTTTTCCCGATACCTCTAATGGATCGAGTGATTTTACAAGCATCAATGGCTGTTGCCGCATCGGGAATATCGGGTTACAAATTTTCTACTTTAAAGGGAACCGATCCATCCTCTCGCATGTCTCTTGCTTACTCGATGGCAAGCTTTAACATTCGCGGTCGGTGGTTACGCGCTCGATTATCCCATTGGAAATTGCTCGTGAATGCACGCGACAATGTAAACGGTATAGAAAAATGGGGTTTAACGAACGGTGACATCCTTCGAAATCAAGTTCAAAGCTTTGTCTCGTAACAACGAGTTGCTGGAATTATTATAGATACTGCAGGCCAGACACAAAGGGAGAGGCGCGTAAACCGTAAAACGCGTGGACGATCTTTCAGATCGTATCCAAAGTTCGAATATAAACAGAAAGTTGTATTCAAGGTTCGACACCGAACGATTAAACGAATTCATTAATTTATTTATCGGCAAATCAATCAATAATTCGTGCTCAGCGATTTAAAGTCCACTACATTTTATATAACGAGATGTTATTTGTTTTTCCTAAATGTTACCGATTCTTATGACGATGATTGAAATCAATTCGACGTTCCACGCAATTTAATACAAATTATTGGACCGCCAACGATTAATGGTACGAGCGATCAAATAATTACCTTCGGTTACACATTAATAATTATTAGGATGGCGCGTGAAATTTAAATCCGGATTCTGCATGTACAAATTCCAGTTCTCATTATACATCGCCCTACTTCGTGTACGTACGTACGCAATTTAAAAGCGATTTTTAAATTAAAAGAATCAACGTTGTTAATCGTTCATTAATATATTTCCACAAGCGCGCGAAATTTGATATAAGCCAAAATCATCAAGAACTGAAAAATTTAAACGTTTCTATTAACCTTAAAATACTAACCGGTCATAAATGTTACGTAAGCCGACGAATAATTCAAGTACTTTCTTATTAATTTAAATTATTTCAATTTATACACATCATTTTATGAATTGGTTTATAAGAAAAACATATTTCAACAAATCGCGTTCAATGGTCGGTGTTATTGGTATTGTAAATTAAAGTTTATAAGGCAGGATTAAACTATACGCACGCGTAGAAATTCCTGAACGAATGTTTAACAGCGTGAAAGATTAAACGGTCAACCTTGATTTTTTTCATGGTGGAAAAAAATCGTAATTAATCCACCGAGAGGGTTGAATCCATCGCTGACCCGTTCACGTCTCGGGGGTCGCATTGACCCCGCGAACTTTGACCATCATTCGTTAACCCCCCAGAGTAGAATACTGCGATCTTCCGAACTAAGTGGTATTAAATTCATAATTTTTTTCGGTAAACTAAATTCATTAATTTTTTGTTCGTAAAACGGAGATAATGAATTCGTCAATGTTTTCTTTTTCTACGGTACTTTAGGTGTTATATTATTTCATCGAGATGTTTGACCTTTTGCGCTCGAAAGGCGATCGTTGGAAGCCATCTAAATTAGTTTAATAATTGGATGCACGACGAATAACGATTATCGCAATAATCTTCCGTGATTGCATTCTATGTATCAAGCCTGTGAAGTACAAAATATCGCGATTTAATTTTAAGTCTAATCCGTTCCCGCAAGGCACGAAAAGTGTGTCCAATTACTAATATCCCGTAAGGGAAAAAGTTTTCAGAGAGACAATTTTAAAAACCCACCACTTTGTAACTTTTGCTTAAAAAATTAGTAGAAAATTATGACGTTACAATAATTCCATCGTTTTGTCAGTAGAACCATATAAACGATAAAAATATGAAATTTCTCGAAAATCGATGATCACCGTGTCTTCGAAAAGTTAAGAAAAGAATAAAAGAAATTTATTCCATTGCAGCCTTAGGCCCAATTGATGCTTCCGATGAACGACTCAGCGCGATCGAGCTAATCGCATAAAATTCAAATACCACAAGTTTATATCGCATCCGTGGAAAGTGGAATTACATACGCGAAAGGCGCAAAGTGTTGAAAAAGTAACGCAGGCCTTGGCGTATGGCCCGTGATCGTAAATTAACGTCCAACCGCTTATCGATTCTTCGCGAAGCGTGAATCTTGCATTTTCGCATATACGCTTTAACATGCGCGGAGTCTATGGACTTTAGAGCAAGGATAATAGCATCCCGCTACATTATAGAAAGGGGGCATTAGCGGCCTTTCTTGGCCGATATATCAGCCTTGGTCCGTACTCCACTTTCGCGCACTGCAAAATTCAACGGAATTGCGAACCTAATGCATTGACCACTCGCCATCGCGATGTATTATCCTCGGTGCAATCCAAATTTTTTCGATCAATACCAGAACTACCGAAGCGATCAAAACGACTCCTCCGCTGTTTCCTCTAAAAATAGTCAAAGCCCCTGACGACTCATTTTCCAAGGTCTTTCTCCACTTCCTTCCGGTATCTAAGTGATTACACGTATCTATATATTTCCCTTCATTGTCTCTTTCCTTTGAAACGCGTACACGGTACATACGTTATACACGCGTCGGAATAATGGCCGATATTTCTACTGTTAACCGAGTGACTGCGCCTTTTCATACGTATTCCACTTTCGGAGAATTATCTTTTTTTGATTTTACGAAGCTCGACGCGCCGATCTTATTATCGGCTTTGTGCACTTAAAATCGAGATTTTTGCATCGCTATAGAGGGTAGCTAATGGATTTAAATAGTCGATTTTATTACACTACGGACACGTCGATGGACCGTGTGCCACGGTAAAATCGATTAATCGGAGAGTAGTGGGCCGTTGTGAATGGACTTGGCCAGCTTTGTTAGCCTTTGCACGGTAAATTGGTTTAGACAAATGCCATGAAATCCGTGGCGCCAATCCCCGGGACAATTTCGCGTACCACCCATATACGGCTAGGACCCGGTCACGTACGTCGCCAGGTCAAAAGTCTTAGGACACCTGCTCGTTTTCGCGAACTTCAATCGCGACACGTCGATCGCCTAAATCGCTTTATCACCGCACAAATTTACGAATATACTGAGTTCCAACATGTCTTCGCCTCACTTTTTTGCTAATAGGAAACGAATGAAAAAACTGAACGTACGTATATTAGCATATAACATTGAATTTCAGGCGTATATGCGAGAATAGCGACCTCGGTCGTCGAGTTTTTCTAAACGGCAAAGGAACCGAAGTCGGGGAAGTGTATTAAGCTGAGGGTATTTCCTGCTCGCTTCTCACAATCCACGGTGATCGCGTATATTCGTATTTAGAAGCACAGCGTATATTTTACAGGTTCTCGAACCGGAATCTAGATACCAAAGTTTCCATTTACATCGCTTCGCTCGTATACAAGTGCGAGCTCTACTTTCGAGAGCACAGACGTCCCTATACGCTTCGCTTCCGAGAGCACGATAGCGCGTAGACGCAAGGCAGTTCCAAACGTTATCGATGATCTCGATAAGGATTCGAATACACCATTGTGCACCCCTTTCCCATCGTACGCATCGTCGATCGTTCGAGATGCGAAAAGAGGCCAAAAATGGACATATGCAAGAATACAAAGAACTATGCATCACGCTCGAGTTACTCGAACAATTTCCTTCATTCTCTCGGCTTTTTCCGAAATCCGAGCATCGCGGCTCAAAAAGGCAAGTGTCGTGCCGCACGAGCAAGGACGTTCGAATGTCAGAAGCCAGGAGTTAGTCAGCACGCGAAGGAAGGAGGCGAGAGAGATCTTTCACCCTACGACGTTTCGCGATTTACCTCATCGACGTTCGAGCAGGGTAACTGGGTCGGGAGCAGCACGCCTCCGTGTCTTATGTAAAAGACTGGGAAAGAAGCGAAACGAGGAAGTCTCGGTCGGCGAAGAGGCCGCGAATCGAGGATCGCAATTGGGTCAAAATCCTCCTTTGGCCCTCAAGGGAAGAGATTTTTGTCCCGATCGGCCCTTGGATCCTCGATCGGGGCCCTCGCGGCCGGCCAATCACCGCCGTTACTTTTCCACCGAGTGACGGCATTAACCCAGGGTCTTTGCTCCGTTATCGGGTCAGGTTTTCCTATAGATTTGAGGCGAACGCCGAACCGCGCATCGATTTTCCCATCGTCATGACGTTCCGGCGCCTTCCGCATCGATCTTTACCCGAAACCGACTACCGGAAGCGGCATACGCGAAATTATGACGGTACCCTGCTACGATCGCACCTACGATTTCCTGCTCTCGCTCCGAACCATCCCCCTTCGAGACTCTTCGATATTACATTTCCGAATCGAGCAAGATAGCCTCGAGGAGGTGCTCGATCCAGGATCGAGTCGTCGAAGCCCAGGCATCGATCCCTTCCGGGAAACAAGCCCGTGGCCTTTATCCGCCGTGGCACGTCGAGGATCGATAGGGGGAGGAAGATACCTGGGGGAAAGCTCTGGAGATCGTGGAGGATGGACGGGGGAGATGAGCGAGATCGTCGTCGGGGGCTGGACTGGAGCGATCGCCGATAAGATTCCGGGCTCGTAGGCGGCCGCGAGGAGGCCCTCGGTGGCGCGAGCCAGGGGAGGGTACGTCGAGAGGCTTACTTTTCTCGGTGGTGGTTGCATGCTGGACGAGCCGCCTGCTCTGCAGCCTCACCGCTGGCAGGTCGTTTGACACCGTCCGCCAGGGAGGGGTGGTGGTCCGTTGTTTTCGTACGCCTCTCACCCGACTGCTTTTGCCGCGCACCCACCTACGTTGGTCGCGTATCCGTACGCTACTGATCTCCTGCCCTCGGCCGAGGAAGGGTATTTATTGATCCCATCGGCGCCTGCGTTCCTCCCACGGTTACGCGGTAGTGCCGTTCGAAAAATCTCGCCACCACCACCTCCTACTACCTCCTCCTCCTCCTCCTCCTCCTCCCCAACCCGGGATATTCCCCCTTCGCTGCTTTTAGGGGGGAACGACTTTGCCTCGGATTTACGGGGAAGATTTCCGAAAATTTTCGTACGCGCCCGGTTGATAACTCTGGCCAGAGTCTGGGGAGCGGGGGAGAAGTAAGGCGATTGTATAGGGCGCCAAATTGGTGGTACGCTTCCTTCGGTTGCGTCCAGTGGAGAGAAACGATTTTCCTTGAATTTAGAGCGATTTTTGAAAATTTTCGTACGTATCCGGTTGGTGCTCTGGGCATAATTTGGAGAATAGGGGGCGAGTAAGGCGATTGTATAGGGCGGCAAATTTGTGATATGCTTCTTTCGGTGCGGCTGGTGGAGAGAAACGATTTTCCTCTGACTTATAGATATTTTGAAAAATTTGCATACGTATCCGATTGATGCTTTGGGCTCGATCTGAAAAACAGGGGGCAAGGCAATTGTATAGGGCGGCAGATTAGACGTATACACTTTTCGGTCCTTCCAGTAGAGAGGAATGACTAGCCTTGGGCGTCGAGAAATTAAGAAAAATTTAGGTAGGCATCTGATTGATACTCCGAGCCCGATCCAAGAGAACTGGAGTCGAGCGCGAGCAGGGTAATTGTCCAGAGCGACAAATTTGATACTGGCAAAATGCAAAAGAAATCTTGATCGTGGCAGAACAAGAAGCATCGTTACAAAGACTGTATGAATATTCCTTAAACGTAATTATGCAAAAGAATACGACAATCGTTCGTAGATTGAGGGGTGCAACTAGGTTGATGTAAATTGACAAGGAATATCCGTAGAGGAAAGTACAGCGCCTGGAAGTAATCATTGCGCCTCGATGCACCATCACGAGAACAATCTCGAGGACTCGCGAAACGAAAGCGATCCTCGTGTATGCATTTTTCAATCTTATTATCGAACCTCCCAACTCATTATTCCACAACTGCCAAAATCGATCGTAGAACGTAGAAAAGGTACGGGGTACTGCAGCGGGAAGAGGGACGAGCATCGACGTCGTCTCGTATGGAAAAGCAGGTAGGACGTGAATTGAGAAATCGTATTCAACTTTATTGGGGAAAAGCGTTGGTCGAGGATACATATCGTACGACTCGCGATCGCGCCTCAACTCGCGATCGGGAGGACACTTAATGATATATACAAAATTGAAAAAATCCCAAAGGACGCGGCTCCGCTTCCGATCCAAATCGTACACCGCGCGCGTCGGCCCTATTGCGAGACACTAGACGAAAACATCGATGATACGTGGGCGCCTCACAAGACAGCATTGTTAAATTGACGCGGAGGAAAAGCGAGTTTTCGCTGTCGAGACGGAGTCACGCTTAACCTCCGACAAGAGTGCATCTTTCTCTCAAAATTGCGCGTTTGATAGCCCATACGAAGCATTTTGCCTTCGATCTGGCGTGTTTGATGATCCACCTGGAGCAATCCACGTCAGACATGGCGTAATTTATATCAGACGGCGTGCACTTTATGCCCGACATAGAACATTTTGCATCCGACGAGGAGCGTTTTGAATTAAGAACTGAGCGTTTTATGTCCGAGCTGGAGAAGCCTACGTTAGATATGGCGCGTGTTGCAGCCAGCACTGAAACGCTTTGCAACCGACACGGGGCATTTTACAAAGTTTTGAATCGAAAATTGTGCGTTGTATATCCGATCTAGAGTTTCGCATATCCACTATCGTGGGGATTCTATGTACGAGCTGAAACGTTCTATGTTCGACATGGGCATTTCATGCATACCCGATTTGGTGCGTTCTATATCCGACTTGAAGCGTTCTACATTCGATATGGCGTATTTTATATCCGATATGGTGCATTTTACATCCAATCCGACGCTATTTTATATTCAGCCTTTTGCGTTCTACGTCCGACATGGAACGTTTGGTATTCGACATTGCGCACTATCAAATCCAATATGGCGCTCTTGATGTTCATCTCGATTCGTTGTTCGTTGAACTTGGATAATTCAATATTCAACATGGAACGTTCTATTTCGAGCATGGTGCATTATTAAATCCAACATGGCGCACTTCATGTTCATCCCTATCCGTTGTTCATTGAACTTGGATAGTTCCACATCCGATATGGAACGTTATATTTCCAGCATGGTGCATTATTAAATCCAACATGGCGCACTCGATGTCCTACCTGATGCGTGGTACATTGAACCTGGGGGGTTCTACATCCGACACGGACATTCAATCTGGCACGTTGCATATCCAACCTGTAGCGTTCTACATCCGACATGGAACCTTCTGCACCCATTATGAAGCGTTTCTTATCCGACCAGGTGTGTTTTGCACTCGTCGTAGCGAATTCTTGTACAACAAGGTGCGCTTCATCCTGGACGTGGCGACTCATGACATCTCGCCCGGCTGTATGAACCCCAGGTCCTGATCTGTCGGCAGTCCGATGACGCCCTCGACGTCGGGGTCCGGGCCCATGAGAGGAACCTCTGGCTGCGGCATCGGTATCGCTCCTTGCAGTAACACCAGAGCCGCGCTCACTGCATTACTACCGGCGCCCAAAACCGGATCGGCCGTTGCTTCTGCCAGATTCGTTACGGATTTTGATTTGACGCACTGAAAATCTACGTGGCGGCTCTTTGCCTCCTCCTTCTCCCAGGACATGTGTATGAACGGCCTCTGCACGTAATTGTAGATCACTTCTGCTCGGCCACCGGCGCGCTTCTTTACCTTCTCCTTGTAGGTGGGATATCCCTCGATACCCAGGCGTATCTTCTTCAAGCCGCGCTCCTTCATCACCTGCTTGGCCACGTCCCTGTTCTCGATGTACTTGAAGAAACGGTACATCGCGGTACTGTTCACGGCTGTGGAGAAAAGGGGAGCCTTGAGATTTGAGGAAAGTATTTATAAGTGATTCTCGTGTAGAATGGAAATTTGTAATATCTTATGTAGAAATTGAGCGGGATAGTGTTATTTGAAAAATATTTTTTGGATAACTGGTACCTTGAGGTAACGAGTACGTATAAAAGTTGAGAGGCTGTTGCGAAAGAAAAATGGATGGATATGTTTATTGTAAGAATGGAAACTGTGACAAGTATCGAGAGTACTGTGTTAACGAACAATCTTGCACATCTTAAATAATACTGTATGAAAGCCGTAATCTTGAGTTACAGTGTTATATGTAAATTATCGCAATTTTTGTAACGTGTCGTATAAAAATTCTGTTCTCTGAATATTATAAGTTTTACGAAACTGACCTGTATACTATCTTAACGACGTAGCGCTTTACGAACTTAAAACTAGAAAATTAATGGGCGGAAATAATGCGATAAATAAAGTGACAAAGGCTATAGGCGATCTGATTAACGATTTTTCGCTTCGTGCATTCACCGAAGGTTGTGTTTTCTAACTAAGGTTGAATTCGCCCTTGCAAAAAAGTTTGCGAACTTACTTTGAGAATATTCCTCCCCCATTTGCGGTGGATATTCCTCGTCCCAGTCAACACTGTCGTCCTCTAATAATACGACGATATGACATTCTCTGTCACCCCTGTGTGCGCTATTCACCATTAAGGGCAGTATTAAATCTTCGAGAAATACCTCAAATTGACAGCGCGCTCCTTCGTTCGACAATTCGTGCAACAATCCCCCTGTAAAAATATCATTCGGTTTTCATGATTCCAATTTTTTCATGAGTTCTCATTGCAAGAACTCTTGAAACGATAATCCGTTTTAATCGATCAAATTCATATCTGTTTTAAATTTTCAGTAAAATTTCACCGATTACTTAGTGCATGTTTCTAATTACTTACTCAGATTCTGACACTTTACTGTACTAGCATCAAAAGGAACAAGTAGGTAATCACAAGCTTCTCTCAGCTCTTGAACGGTAACTGTAGGTGGACAGCGTATAACTCCCCCCTTATAGTAATCCAGAATTGCCCTGAACACCATCGACGATATGCCATCCGCAACCTCATATTCCCCGTGATCATTTTGTTGCGCGTAGTCAAGCCCGGAACTAAACATTCTGCCTAACATGGTATTGGGATGCGCAGTAAATAATGCGGGATCTACGATGAATCTAATGGAAATCAAGTTAGCATTTTGAAATAACTTTGATGTTCGTGTTAGTCGATTCATTGGTCATTCATCATCAGATTGCTGCACAAATTACCTAGTGTCGTCTACGATAAGGGTAATGCGCTCATCACTACCCTGTGGATTGCTCATGCCAGTAGTCGATCCGGATGACGGTAAGTTATCCCTATTTTGGTTCGTTTGACTCTTGCTAGCCCCAACCCCAGAGCAGAGTCTGAACAAAAATATATTTTCCGTGATTATTAAGAATTACTTTAGATTCATATCTATTGCAATACACATAGAACAAAAAGGATTAAAGGAATATGTGCGTAAAGACATACAGACCATTGCGTTGCGAATACACGGGCGGAACCTACCGTACGAAATTACGATGCTTGGACCATTCTTTCAAAGGTATATAAAAAACATCAAGGAGGAACATATGGCTATACAAAGCACTTCCAATGCACGATTGATCTTGTATGAAGTGGAAGTGTATATTAAAGAATAAAAAAAAAAAACAAAAAGAAAAACAAAAAAAAGAGGGGCAAAGAGAGACACAACATGGTAGTATCCGCATCCATCCTACCTTTACCTTTTGTACATTACCTGTTTTGCTGATTTACAATCGTGGTTTGTCTGCCTGAATTGAAGGAATGACAGTGTCGCTCATTGCTCCCATCCCTTTGTACCAGACATGATTTTGGATTGGATGAGCCACCACAACTACGTGCAAAACAACCACATTACCTTACTAATGATCACATTCGGCAACAAGCAATGTATGATATCTATTTATTCTATGCTAATTTAAAATGGTATATATGGTGTATGTACACATAGAAGAAATTCGATATGTCACTTATTTTGTAAAGATGATCTATAAATTATCGATACAGAGAGATCGCATCTTCATAATAATAAATTTGGCGTAACATCGAGGTGAGGATGAAATGATACGAAGAGATACAGGTTTTCTTGCAGTAAATTATAATTACTAATTGATCATAATGTAAGGAAATCATATAATAATCTGACAGATTGTCCTAAGTGATTTAAATATGTAGATTTCATTCTGCCGCTTCAGCTAATCTAGTATTAAAATATAACAGGGCAGAAACAGCTGCTTTCGATTAAAACAGTGTCATGCATATAACAAAAGTTGTCATGACAACTCTAAACACATGCTGTAATTTAAAAACATATGTATTCAAAGAGAGCTGTCGCGCCGTTCTGATCTTCCTAAAAGGCTGGTTATCACTGAAATTTTCACATTATCTCAGTATGTAACGAATACCCTACCTTTACGGGGTAAGAAATAAGCTGTTAACGTAGCACTCTGTAAGATCATTTGTTATCGACATTTCGAAAGCGCTATGTTTCATCTGATCTTACATATATACGAAATTTTACCTCAGTCTATTTTTATAAGTACAACGCCGTCCTCTTCCATCTGTTTCTTTGCAGTCTGTTTCCGTATCGCTACTGCTGTCCTGAACGTAATTTATGCGTTCCACGGAATTTGACATGTTTGACCAACTGGGAATGGAAGATTTTTTTAATGCATGAGTTTAACATAACATTAGCGCTTCTACGTTAATTCGACCGTCAATAATAAACCAAGAATCGTGTCTCCTGACTTTAATCATCTCGCATTGTACTTCTTCGCCCTACACTATATTTTTCAACCATCAAACAAATGCTTCTACGAAATGTCGGTCAAAACTAATCGTATTAAAATTAAATATCAGGTACTGAAATTCGAAATGCAACAGTGTTCAATAAATCGGGGAAAAAACTCGTTTTACTCGACGTTTTCCAGGTATCCATACGATAGTTACACGAACGCAGGATTACAATTGCATTTGTCATGGGTATTATTTACATTAGCGGTTTAGGAAAATCGAGACTGAAAATGCTGCCAGTTTGTTATGAGAAAATTCGGGAGGGATTTCAACGTTGTGCTTTATTTTTTGCGAAAAAAGCGCATTAATTCGCTACTTACGTGTGGGATACCGACAAGTACCAGCCTAACTTCTTTAAAAGCCACCTGGTCGACGTGCAGATCTCAACACCGCAAGCTTGGAAGTTAACCTGAATCCTTTTTTTGACGGATAGTTGCATTCCAAACTGATGAAGCGATAACGTAACGCGCCACCCATGATAGGATTATAAAGGTTTGCCCGAGTGGGGCAACAGTTCTCGACACTTCTGCGCATTTTGAATTGCAATATGGCAGCACTATGGCTGAATTCTAGGTTAACCTCCATCAGACCCTTGCGTCTGTATTTCAGTGTAACTCTCCGGGATGCCACGATGATTGTTAGTTTATCATCGAACAATGAGCACAACTATGTAAAATGGTATAGGTGATTGCCACGATAATGTTATTTTGCTGGTTGACATTGTTCGCTCACTATAGAAATGATGATACTGTACTATATTATATCTCATGTTTTTAAGCTCTCCCTTTAAAATAAATTATTGTTCTTATCAAATAGATGGATCATGTAAATAAAATACAAATTTACATGTTAAGTTATAAAATGGAAATTACTGATAATAAATCTGGTGACGACAATGATTTATATCTGTGCGTTATATCCTTTAATATGCTTGCGAATATGTCTTTACAAATTTGTATTATATCTAATTCGACAATAATAACTTCCTTAAAATAATCAATTGAATCTAATAATAACACACGTTTAAAGCAATATTGACTAATTGCTTTAAGCTCCTACTTAACGGTGCAGCAATATTTGTTAATCAAAACTATATATAATGTAAGACTCAGATGTGTATGATATAAGACTCAGAAAATAATATAGGTCTTAGATTCAAATCATGAGTTGATCAGTTTGAAATATGATTTGGAACAATTCTACTTTCAATAAATAATCTATTATATTTCTTAGATTCATTCATCACATTGGTCATGGTGATACTCCTGATCATATGTCAAAATGATAAACATCAATAATGACTAACATTAAATGAAAACGTGTATTCCAGAATAATTAAAAAGTGCATACTGTTGGCAAAATCAATGTTTGTTGGGATTAACTGATATTGCTTCCTAAGTCGCCATTTCTTATAAAAATGCACTTATTGAGCGAAATAAGTGCACGAAGACGTTCTAAAAAATCGCGCCAGACGAATAACGTTGTTAGTGCCATCTGTGCCTTACGAAATATTCCTCCTACGTCTATGTTCGATAACCGTTCAAATAATCTCCAAAAATAAAGATTGTATACATTTCTGGCCTGAACGTATACATAAGCGGTGACAATCGCCTGACAGTTTCCGTCCATTATGAGTGGTTATTCCTAACGATGCAATTGTCGTGCATCAGATTTACGAGTTCTTAGCTGTGTAACTTGAGAACGTTTATTTTTTTTCTTATACACTACAGAAATGATCTCAAAAGTTCTCAGTATAACTGCCTGCTCAGCAAGTTTTTTATACTCCTGCTATACTTTATGTAATTTAACGTATTTTCTATCGAACCATGGTGCAACTCAAATACCAACGGATTCAGGTATTGTATAAATTATTATTAACTATTTTATATGTATACGTGATATTAATGTTAAATAGTATATGTATATGCATGCAATAATACCAATGGTATTATGTGTTATATATGCAAGTACAAAGTACATGAGAAGTAAATGCCGATCAAAATTTATCCACGTCTTTATTCATTTTTGGTCGAGCGTCAGGCATTTTGATATTTCAGTCTGCTCGTTCTCACAGAATTAATATTGAATATTATAAGTCACATGTTTCTATTGTCAGTCGTATAATATGTTTTATTGAATCCAAATGCCTCAATTTCAAAATTTATATGTATTCATGGGTGATTACTTTTCATTGCGATTTGCATATCTATAATACGATATTGAAGAATACATTGAAAATTGGATACTTTTATGAAATTTAGAATAAAAATATTACATGCAAGATTTTATTGATATTTCAGATAATAATATAGTGTTGACAACACTATGGTCGTTATTTGTCGATGCAGCTTTGTTGAGCATTTTTATTCTTCAACATTCTTGTATGACAAGCGACTTTGTGAAATATATGTATTGTAGATTACATATTGAATATCTAGGAAGGAGTATATATAATGCATCCAGTGCGGCTGTATTGCACTTATTGTTGAATAAATGGCAATTGGTACCATGGTTGTATGTTTGGAAGATAGACACATCGAATAGCAATGTATTATGGATGTCATTCGCAGTTTTCCACATTTTGGGATGGTCCATTATTTACAGTGGATGCTTGATGATGGATATATCCGAATTGATAGGAATGAAAGAGGTGTATTATAAGTTTTCAGCCAGGCCAAGTCCGATAGAGATGAAGTCCAGAGAGTTGCTACGCTACTACGCACATATGAGGCATCCGAGTTTTACGGGTTTCTTATTAATTTTGTGGATATTTCCCTTCATGACGTAAGGCTCGCTACGTATTTTCATTTTATTACGTAGAGTACTATAACTGATTATTTTACTTATGTATAATTACACGTGTTGCAGGATCGACAGGTGTTTATTGGCGTTAATGATAACCATATACATGGCCCTAATGTGGAGCATTGATCGAGAAGACTACAATTACCACTCTTTTTGTGTTAGGAAAAAGGAAAGAGAATTGTTGCAATTTTAATTAACAAAACTTTGGTTGTTGCTGCCTAGACCACAGTGTTCACTGCCTTATTAAGATGTAGTATTAAGCGGTGCTCTAAGAACTTTTGCTTTGTTTAACAATACGAAAGGTAGCCTATACGTTAACTCCGTAGGATTATATTTCTATTCGTTTGACAAAGAATATATTCAACTCACTGAACGACGATACAACGAACTTTACGTTCCAAGCCGGGATAACAATTTGTAAAAAATGGAAAATATTTATTATTGCTCTGTTATATTTTTCACGTTAAACCTCAGTCGGCGATTTCAATGAGGAGGGCTGTTCCTTTGAGAACCCAGTAGGATTGGCGCCTCGCCGATGGAACCAATAAAGCCAGTACAAAATTCGTACTGTGCCCAGTGGTGCTCAGTACACCTGCTCGTATATTCGTTTTGTACAAAGGACAGACGTATCTTGAATCGTCTTCCGGTAATTGAAGGACTGGATTTATGTGTATTACCGGAAACGGTGGATTCATTTCGCCTGTAACAATTAATCGTTTGAATACAACGAGCGGTGGTAGAAATACGCTTTCGAAAGTGCGAAACAGCGCGACCGCGCTGTTTTTCTTTCGTTTCTTTATTTGACTGTCTCTTTCGCGATACAAAAATAATTTTCCAAAAACCTATATCGCAACTATTACGATTTCTCGTGATCACAGTAGCAAACGCTTCGATTTGGTAGGATCTAGCGCAGAATCTGAGGAACTCGGGTAAAAGTTGAGAACAACATTGGCGGATTTACAGAGACGTTTGGATTTGGGATAATGTTATCTTGAATATAAAACATTTTATACAAATAAAAAATGAGAATACAGTGCCGGATGTTCTTAAAATAAATCACGTAATTTATTACTTCATAAACATGCTCTGCGTTATATTTGCTTATAAAAAAAAAGAATTGTCGAAAAATAGCCGAGAATAATTTCTTTATTGCAACGTCGATGATTTACCTCTATTTGCATCCACCAATATCATAAAGCGAAAGTCCCACCTGCCGGCATCGATGAACAATCCGTGTATCAGTACTCCATCCCTCGGTGCTTCTAAACCCTTATACGCTTTCGTGACCTAAGAGATTCGAATCGAGGATAATCCACGAATTATTATAATCGTTTGGCAGAGAGAGCTCGGATTTCCACGCGGAAGATTCGAGTTGATATCACACCCATAACACTTTTGGATAATTTACCATGCGATATGTATTATACAGTTACACTAGTTTCGGATTTATATGTAAACAATAGATTCTAAGCCAAAAGACTCACGATCGACACCTAAAATCGAGCAGGTATTGTAAATAACGATCAATGTTCATTCTGAATATATACCACGCGCGCCATAACGAGAATTAAAAAAAGTACAATGAAAAATACAGAAACATAAATGAAATATAGAATAAGTACAGGAAATTTAAATTTGTAATCTGTAAGATCTAAAAATAAAGTATTTATCGCATATCTTTTACAGAATGCATAGCACAACACCTCTTTCCCTTCTTCCCTATGAGCTGCCTCTATCTCCTCTTGATCGAGCATCACCTTAGTTGGACCGAAGTCTAACTTTAGGTGATCTATCGGGGTATTGTGCCTTCTAGCGTAGGTTTGTAGCATACCGGTCAAGAAACCTTGCGGAAAGGACAATCCGGATATCCAAAAGGAAACCGGCTTCGAATCTGTGAGCCAGACCTGTCGTACGATACAGTATAAAGAAATATAAAATCGTAAGAAAAAAAATATCCAAAGAAATAGAATTTTCGAAGGGGATTCGCATTTTTTTAATCGATATACATTCAAGGATCCGTACTTCTATGAAATCTGTGCGAAGTTCGAGATTCCGGATCCAGCTGGCTAAACTCTTCAGCGATGGATACACGTTAACGTTATGCCACATTTTTGGTACCTGATATGGGAGATAATGTAGATTATTCCAAGTTATAGTTATTTATTCTTATTCCGCAACAGTACGATTACATGTGTGCTTCAATGTAATTCGATAGAATTAAATCGTTATCGTAGATTAATGTATACCTGATTGTTCACCAAGGCGGTGAAGACGTTTTCCAATTCCTCGGACATTACGACGAATCCCTTTATAGCTCGCTGCAAGTTTTCCATCGACGTGTGTATTTTCTCCAAAAGAATATTGTACCTGTCGACCTCGTGCAAGAGGACAGTGGTTAACGATGGCATTCTCCCAGCTGAGTCTTTCTGGTCCAAAAGAGCATCGAGATACCGCGTTAATTATGCGCTCGACCGATAGGGTATCCATTTAAGTTAAGCATCGCCAAAAAGTGAATGGAAAGCTCAAGGCAAGTGAGATGATTGAGATAACAGAGCCAGTCGAAACGTTTACTCTTAAGTGCAGCGGATGGCACGTATCGGGATCTATTTTCAGGCATATTCTGTCCATCACCATGTCGGCTATTTCGTATGCTATATCCGAACTGGATTTACCCTCCGTCGCGGTACTTTCTTTCGGTTGGACCTCCATTATGGTATTTATAACGAACTGCGTTTCTTTTAACTGAAAGTTGGACGACCTCGTAAACACGATTTCATCGTGAAATCCGAGTCTGGTATCGTAAATTGTATTATTTGCGATCGATTAAGCAGCGTACGTTACCTGGTACGTTATGTTCGCATTTTCGTGCATACCAAAGATTTCGGGGTCTTCGATTATAGGAAACGTTTCCACGAAATCTTTGTACTCTGGCAGAGTTTCGTATGCCGGGCAATAATATATTCCAGAGGGCGAATATGTGTATTCTAATCGTGCAATAGACATTTTTTACGAAATTTATTAGGTATAAATTATTTATATTTTTTGCGTGTTTATTAAAGCTTTTTTCAATGAAATGATTATTTTTATACGGGAGACGGAACATTAAAATTAGTCGTTGCAAGTCGCGTCATTTTCTGCTTTGTTCAATGTACGCAGTTTTGCTAGCGTTATATCATACCTGGATCCAAAGTTTGGGGCGAAAAGAATATTTCCAGAATCGTCTTCATACATCGTAAATCCCAATTATCCGTAACCCTACCTCCGTACGTAATTTCTCCTAAAAATCATATTTTACTTGCAAAAGCGTATATTTTTTTATAACATGTCGTAAACATTTTCCTAAATCGATCGCGTATTATTAATAAAAGCGCAACCCTTAAGGCCGTAGAATATATTATTTATCACCATGTATCGCATAAGAAGGGAGGCAAACAAACGATACCCGTAGTGTATATCAAAGTGTCCCAAGGTATTTCGTTCGTGCAGAATATTTTTAAACTGAGCAAGCAGCATTCTCTGTCGCTGTCGTTAAACTCGTAGAGTATATTCCAGCCCAGGGGGCCAAATTTTTTTCGTTCTTGGATAATGGCGTGGAAGAAGCAAATGCCAAATATGATCCGTCGCCAATTTTCTCCCAAAACTATTTACGAAAATTTCGTGTTTAGTCGCTTATCGTAATAAAGAAAAGGGATTTTGTACCTTTGCCTCCGTCAAAAGACTCGGTATTCGATTAAAGATGAAATTTACGTTTATTAGATGGTGACAAATTATTAGTAGATCCGAGTCTACCGATGTACAACATTTCGCACATTGCTGGTACTTTACAGGGTATTACATTTTTTAAAATGTATACTTATTCCAATTTATTCAAAGATCGTGATTTAACCCTTAGCAAACGAGCGCATTTTTCTAGAATAATGACCAGTAGATCGACGGAATTTTATCAGACTAATTGCTTCATCACAATTGCCGATCGACATCAGTTTCAGTCTGCACAACAGCAGGATTTTCAGCGGCATTCGATTCCCTTGGAATATTTGTAATGTCGCAAATATGGCGGCATTCGTTCGCTAATAGTTAAACGATCACTGTCTATACCTGTTTCCTGTAAAGCAAACTCACCATTGTCCTCGAAGAAATCTTCGTCCAGATTATACAAGGCCCTTTTGATATTAGCCTTCAGACCCTTCGGAGGTTCGTTCGTGACCTTCACGGAATTTTGTAGAACAGAAACCGGGAAGGCCATGCTGGGCATGGAGCTCAGGAACAATCGAAAGTCCTCGTGGACGATGCCTTCTGGTTCCTCCGCGATTTCCATCACCAGCTTCTCCATGCTCACCATCCAGGACGTGGCGAGGTGGCAGTTTTGCAGGAATATCCATCTTCCCTCGACCGTGCCATTTTTCAGGAGGGCCTCCGCGATCGGGCCCTGGCCCTGGCCCAACGAAATCGAGTCGAATCTCTCAAAATAGCCGACCTCGATCGCAAACTTCTGGAAGGCGCCGAAAGGATCGGAACCGGTGCTCAGGATAAACACCAAGGGTATTTTGTTGGAAGTGTCCGAGTACCTGAAGATCGTTTGTCCTCCACGTTTATTATCGTGTTATATCAATATCATATATAAATATACAATTATTGTTCTGTATAATATAGTAAAATTGTTGATCGCGAAGTAACGGTAGAGAAAGAGAATTTTACGTTTCGCGATACGAGTTAAGTCCGTGAACATTTTTGTATACGATAGATATGATGCTTTATTATATATATATATATTTTTTTTTTTTAAACGCGGCATTGATTAACTTACAAAAGTTGCAGCGATGCCATGGGCGATTCGACAAATTTCTGACCGAGATTTTTCGTGACATAGGCGGTAATCGCAAAAACGAGCTGTTCCTCCTTCAGAGACTTGAGCAGCATTAATTTCTCGATGTCCGTTAGCAGCTCGTCCCAATTGTTCCTCGCTCTTTCCGTATTCGTCGGGATCACGTTAATTTCCTACACGGGTTAACGATGTGACTAGAGGAATAATTAAGAATAGAGGGAATAATTAATATTTACGCATAAATCAAGAACGACCTGCTCAAAATATCCCAGCGTTAATTTAATTCTTTTAAACGCATCATCCATTATTTTCTCGAACTTTGCGAACGTTTTGGCAAGATGATTTACGGAAATCCACATTTGATCGCTCAAGGTACTATAGTCCGGCTTTTTGTCCTACGCGAATCAACGATTAGAATTTAGTCAAACAAGATTTTGCGTCGTACTCGATTTCATTTCCTCGATTAACGCTCACCGTGAGAACTTGGCCACCTCCTCGGAGGATAAAGTTCCACTCTGCTTGCGATACTATACGTTCGTTCATGTAAATAGCCATGTTCAGCATAAAACTGTAGACGAGTTTGTGTTTCTCAAATAATCCTCGCGAAACATTCGTGTACATAGCCAATGTAATCTCATCGTGTAATATTTGAAGACGCCGTTGTAGGCTCTGAGTTTTCTCCGTGGTGTCGATCACCGTATTGAAAATCTAAAAGCAATTTCGGATTCACCTTTTTCTCATACTTCGCGATTTAATTAAACCAACAAGGATAGTCGAAATACGCATAAAAACCAAGGCGGTATCAGGACAACATTTTATGTAACGGTGTGCTTTTAATTTTTATTACGTTTAGAAAAACTCTGTAGTAGCAGAAAATGAGAAAATTATATGGATCATTACCTGATTGAAGTATTTTAAGGAGAACTGATACATCGGATCTATGTCCGCCAATGTGGCCACTATAAAATATAAGACCGATCCACGATTCGCAACAGTGCGATATTTCTCCCGTGCAACCGATATCTTCTCCTCCGTAGCTTCTGATTCCACGAGTCTCGTAGCTATGATGGCCGAAGTTTCTTTACTGTCGTTCAGCGTTTCGATCAGATCTTCGTTATCGAGGATGTCATCGCCAGCACCGTAGAGGAGCGTCAGTATTTTGTCCTCGATGCCCTGCAACTGGGCCTTGTCGGAGTTGATCTTCGTGATTAGATCGTTCCTTATTGTTTCCAGATCCGGTCTCTCGAGTCGCACCACGTCTCTGGTGAAATCGATCATTTCGAGAGAATTTTTTATGTTAACAGAAATTCCTGTCCGTTGGATGTAAATAGCCACGTCTTATAAATCGATTGATATTAGATATGATAAAATTCAAGTTCGTAGAATTTAAAGGTTTGTGTTATTGTTCCGGTATTTTATTCATATATACACGTATTTTAGGTAAAAGCTCTCCTCTTTCTTTTTTAAAATAAGATTCGAAGATCATCGTAGTCTTTCAGATGGAATCGTATATTTATTTAAATCACGTTGAAGAGGATAAAATGGCGAATTCAACCACATACGACAATATACTACTCTGCTCATACACGCATACGCACATATATACATACATACACACATATCGAACCTTTTAATACGATAAGACAACGAGACAACGAAAAAATACTAACGCAAGTAATTGCTCCTCGAGTCCCATCATCGTCACGGTAAAGTTCACTATCGTCACTTTGATACACACTTCTGGTAAATAATGCGGATTGGCAATTTTCGTTGTAATATACAACTTGAAATTGCTATCATACTCAACGTCCATATCGCCCAATCGCATCAGCATGCGCCCGCCCTAAATTTCGTCGATCGTACAACATTTCCATGGACCACCAGTATTCTCAGATTATACAATAAAATACACTTTATATCATCGATCGCAGTTACACCGTACTTGCAAGAATATCTGTTTAAGAAGTATAGGCTCCAAACTGGGATCCAACATCTCTCCAACATCCTCGAGCAAGATGGGAGCACCGATCGTTATGCAGGTCTCCATAAGTCTCATGAAATTGGCATCCGTTATCTTGCAGACTTTCAGACCATTATTCTGCTCCATGTTCCTTATCCACCTGTTGGCCTTTGATGCATAAAATCGCTAATAAATGACCGAATATTAAATCGAGGATGGTCGAAGGGAGGAAATAGTCGGGCCACCTGTTCTTGAGGATCGATCATCAGAGGCCAACGACCTGCCTGAGTAACGAGGATCGCGTTTTCCGTGCTGACGCGATCCCTCGGTAGGCCGTACGTGTTCCACAGGCGAATCTCGTAAGCGTCAGCCAGTATCGTAGTCAGATTGTAATTCGACGTGGTCTCGATGCCCGATTCCCTGCAGTTCGAGAGCCACGCCTCGATCAATTTTTCTCTGTACGTATTGGTGAAGGCGCCCAAGTAAGCCAGAGCGCCGGCGGCCACCAAAGTGTCGCCCGTCAAGCTCACGATTTCTTTATCGAATCCCTGCGGTATGAGATTAAGGATTCGAGCGAAGATATTATTCGAATGGCCGACTAGAGATGTTCGGGGATTTTTATGGAATTCGGCAGGGTAATGGGTAAATCTACAAGTGTAATTATAATTGTATGCGTGGATGTTCAGAAAGTTGTGAGGAATAAAATAAAAATGGAAGATACAGATTCGCCGTCAAAGATTTGCTCTTTGAAAATTACTATGCTTTTGATTGCTGTGTATGGGTCATTTTATTAATATATCGACATTTTTCTCGTGGTTCTCGTTGTTTCTAAATATACGAGATATAACCGAGCATGATCAAGAAGTGGCTGGTCGCTTTAGCGTTAAAATGGAATTTAACTGATAATGTTAATAATGCTTAGGAATTAATAAGTAAGAGTTTTCTGTGGCTTTTATTCAACGTACCACCATCAGTCCTTCCCATCGAATCCTTTCGTCCACCAAAGCCGACGTTAACCGTCCCGACCTATTAAGCCTCGCTTCCGCCAGTGCCATGTCGTATTCCAAATTGTTCAAATTTTCCACGGCATCGTCGTACTGTTCCTGCAGTAATTTTATTTTGTTCTCCACCTCGGCCAGTTGCTGCTGTTTTAATCCGAGAAGTTCCTTGATTGCCTGCAATTCGCTTTGCGCCAGTTGCAATCTGAAAATAAGTAAGGCGAAAGACGTTTCTCGTAATTTCCTGTGAAAAACAAGTAATTGTTTGTCATTTTTATTGTAAATTGTAATGTGTAAGCTGTAACGTCGAGAATTACGATACTCTTCTATTCGTTACAATATCTAATATTCTCCATTTGAGTTGTCGTATTATTAAGTGAAACGCATTTTTATTTATTATATCGCCAAGTAGAAAAATGTAGAATTTCCGCGACAGAGTTTTTATTTGATGTTCTATATTGATTATTCGTATCGAGCACTCCTTGGCGTACCTCTGACGTTTTGGTTCGACCACCCGGAAAATCTTGGCGTAACCGTCGATGGCCTTCACCCAAATGCACATGGACTTGCAGACCTTGCTCTGCTTTGCCACTAATTCTGGTTGAAAATCCGGATGGGTCACGTAATCTTGAAGCTTCTTTAGAAGCTTGTCGCTTATTTCGTCCTTGGGATAGGCAATTAAACGATCGAGGAAGTGTATATCGCTCAGTACCAGCTTGGCGGTCGGCCAATCGGTTCTGTTAAAACATCGTTATTAGCCCCACGTTTCGCGACATACTTTTATTTATAATACCGAACCCGAGCTTCTCTATACCGCAATCTAAAACTGACTTTACAAATATCGATGAATTTCCATTTATAAATATAAATGGTGTATTCATAAGTTTGGTCGTAGCTTTACGTTGGTTTCTTTACGCACTATATTCGGAAAAGCGAATGTAGGAAAAAAATGTCTATCAGCTTTTCTAGTCGGCGGTAAACGAAAGGTTTAACGTACTTTTCGCCTAGGAGCAAATTCACCGCCTCCATCACGAAGCGAACTAGATTAGGCGGTTTGTTGAAGACCCTTATCTCATTAATGTCGTTCTTGTTCAAAGCTTCGAGCGCCTTCTGCGCCTCTTCCAAAGCAGGTATTGCCGCTTCCAGATCCTTTCTGGCGTCTACCTCCAGTATTTCTGTTTCCTCGGCTTTTATCTAAATATTACGCCGAAAGACATGAAGTATTTTCAAAAAGTTGAAGAAATCCTTTCAACGTATTTCTCTTTGCCCTTGCCGTGTGATCCAAAATATTAGTCTGATGGAATTATTATTTTTTAGTGAGAAAATTAAATTCTGAATAAAGACAATTTAGAGGTACTCGATTAGTAGGAGCAGATTATACGGATGATGTCAAATGGCATCATCGAGTTGGAAGGGGTTAAGAGCGAAAAAGACGAGTGAGTTGTACAAGCGTATTCGCGATCATAATCAGAAATTTATTTAAAGATTCGATAAATAATTCTACTTTCGCTGCCGCTTCATCGGCGGTAACGATGCTCTTCACTTTGTCGCACTCGACTTGTTGCTTCGAGAGGATCTTTACGAGTTTCGAGACTTCCTCGGTGCTAATTTTCAATTTTGGAGCAAGGACAATCAGCTGCTCCTTCATCACCGCCACCAATGCGTTTGTCTCGTGCAGTTTCTGAATCGACATAAGAGTGCGACGGACGTCGATGAAGAAAAGTGAACGGAGAATGTCACTGATTTTTTAAGAAAACGGTGCAAAGAGGAAATAATTGTTTTTAGGGAACACTGACATCGAACGATGTTTGTTGAAAAAAAAAGGAAATCGAAAAGAAGGATGACGCTTACGTTTAATCCATTGGCGATCTTGCTTTTTAACAACAGTATCTTCTTCTTCTTCTTATCCAGAGTAGTTCTAAACAACTTTAAAAGCTCGAGATAGCTACTGGGAGTAGTGTAGTATCTTCGACCCATTTCCAAAAAGAATCGAACCGTCGCGTCCTCCACACTCTGCACAATTTCGATCACGTTTCTAATAAACATTTCTAACAACGACAAGGAATGGTTAAGGTTTGACCGTACTTCGTGTATCGAGACGCAAATGGAGGACAAAGCGGCAAGTTTTTCTTTATCATTGTCAACAATAACGCTCAAGGAATCTTCCGCGACCGACAAAAGAGCGTCGTTCGGCCACTTCGTGAACCAATCGATCGTGCAGCAATTAACCAACGATGGAAACATTCGACAACGTCGTCTAAAATAATATATATTCTTCAATGGAATCGTACTAAAATACATGGATATTGTCACGTTACAAACCGAAAAGCAAAAACTGACCTAAAGGCGTCGCCAATCGGGCTCATACAGATCATAAGATGAAGATAGTTTCTCACTCTTGTTATGAAGAATTGATAAATGCCGTCTCTGTTGGCTTCTTCGATGCCAGCTTGCTTTGCTGCCGGCCTCGTGGCTATTATAGCCTTCTCGAGTTCGTCGGCTTCATATAAATTCGGCACTTCGCCTGACATTGGAAACGATACATTAAATTAAATCACACCCTCATTTTTTAACCTCCAAAGGAATCGCTGACAATAATTTTTTATACAGATTACATTATCGCGCGATAAAATTGTTTTACATTGTCCCATTGTGTATGCGATTATTTAAGTCTTCAGTCTTGTATAAATTCGGGCCTTGTTTCGTACAAAGCATATACGCGTATAGAAAAAAATAATATTGTTTCGCAAAGTAAAAAGAATTTTTTGACATTAACTTTAGCCATATGCAGTATTGAATTATTATGGCGTGAAATTCTGATCGATCGTCATCGCATGAATTACCAGTGTTAAGGGTATTATTGATATCCTCCAGGAATTCTTCGAGTACTATTTGCGTATCGGTGAACAAAAAGGTCGTGTGATTAGCGTTTGCGCCGGGCTCGAAATAAAAACGACGCAGATCCTCGTGCCAGGAACTTTTATCGTAGGTACGACTGACTTCGATCTGGTGGCACCTGAAAAATCGTTTGCCCCGCTGGAACTTGGAGCACCATTGAAATTCGTATTACAAACCGATATCCGTTGAGGTGGGACGCCAATTTGGTCAAACTCTGCTTTCCCATTCCACCTACGCCCACGAGAAGGCCATTGCCCCTTTCCGATCTGAGGATCCTGGCCAATCTGCAAACGTGCTCTATCGCGTCCATGAAGAAAATGATCTTAGTGTCTCTTCCCACGGTGAAGCAATAGTCCTCAAGATAGTCCTGCAGTGCCGAATTATTTCAAATTAAACACTGGAATTCGCTACCACGGAGTGGGAATAATTTCCTGGAAAGTTTCGCAGTACCGAATTGGTCCAATTTAAATACCAAAATTGCGGGAGTAGAATAAACGCTCTTGTGAGTAATGAATTAGAAGAACGCTTTATCTGGAAGCAGAGCTTTTTTTTCAAACAAATATTTATTCGAAAAAGCTTTTTCGAACAAGTATTTATTTAAGAAAAGGCTCTTGTTCTAAATAAAACGTTGTTATAATCGTGTACTAAAATTTGCTATCACGGAGAAGCGTTAGTCTTTCGAATAGTCTTATAGTATTGGATTGATGAAATTTATATACTGGAATATAGTACTAGGACGACGTACACGCACGATACCGTTATCGAATTGCACGATTAAAGTACGACACATTTTGACGAGAAAATATATCGTTAATGGAAAAATTACACGCTACAAGGAATAAATAACGATTAAATTTTTATCGGTATCGAGCAAATAGCATACGTTTTCCTCGGATGAGAATTGTCGGACGTAACGAAAGCAGGTCATTAACATCGCGATACCGATTTTATTCTTTCGGAAAAGTGTATATATAGAAAGTGTTTTATAATAAGTCGGAGCATTTTCAGGGATTGATATACTTCTCGAAAGTAAGAAAAAAAAGTACTTATAAATCTATATCCTCCATACATATACGTCTCTTATATACATATCCAAGCTATTCATTTCGAGCATCTTCCGTGCAAATAATCAAATAACAAATGGCAAGAGTAGGAAATTCGCCGTATCGTTAAAACAAGGTTAAACAATGTACATGTCGATATAAACCTTTTTTTCATTACTTCCAAGAGCTGCATCAATCTTTGAGCGTGCATTTCACGTATTACGGGACATTTTGCATAAGTCGAGTATTTTAATGAAACAACCTGTAGGATAGAACGGATCTTTGGAATATCCGTAATTTCCTCGTAACTGCGGTGTTCCTTAGCAGCACCGAAAGACATGAAATCGCCGAAGAGCAATATCGGCGGACGTTCGATCAGTTCTCCGGATGGTAGGGATATCACTTCCTCGCCGAACGTAACGCTGCATATGTTTGTCAGAAGACGATAAAAGTAGCTCTTATCCTCCGTGTTTATTAACCGGTCGTGAAACACGCGCAGGCATTCGTGGTAGAAAAGCCTGGTGGAAGAGAACGTATAATAAGTTGACGCGGAGCGCAGTGATTTTGAGCTTTGCATTAGAATTATTCGTAAAATCCTGGTTCTGTATTGTATTAACGATTTCAGAGTAAATTGAAGCTACGAGTATTTATTTATATAGTATTTATATATATTATTTATTTATTATAGTATTTATATAACATCTGATAGTGTGTAAATATCCGGACATTTGATAGGTATATCGAAGTACATAAGTAGTTTTTTTTTTTCGAGATGACACTGTTCAGTGTTACTGGCTACTGCATCAATGAGTGTAAATTTTGGTGTAAAGCCATCAACTTTTACTTTTATAATTGAATAAAGCTATTCGTTTCACGCCAATTGTATCGTAGCAACGTATTATCGTTTAATCCGGATACATTTGAATATCTCCGTGTATTTCCACGAAGAGTATAACTTCGGTTACTATTTCACTAAAAATAACGCGCGTAAAATACGTACCTTAACATTTCTTTCGGCTCCCTTATGGCGGTCGGATCGACCTGCATCATTCCTTGTATGCACTTGGAGAGATCCCGCAGATTAAAGACGTAGTGACTTTTTTCCGGAGTGGGCAGCATGTCCACCGCGATTTTTTGGTAAACGTCCACCGTTGCGTTCACTATTTTATCGGCGATACTCACGATGGGCTGCACGGAGTCTTGCAGGAATCCCCTCATTATTGCTCTAAAGTGAATAACACGATCTTACGTCTCTCTTTTTTTAAATCATGTTTTCAAGACTATAAGAAAGACCGACGCATTTTTAGTATTTATTTCATCGCGAAATAATACAATTTATATACTTTGTATTCATAGTATTATTGATTATTATAATTCCACCGGTAACTGTACGATTAGATATAATAGTAAGCTATAATAATACATTAATAGCACAAATATGTACGGGTTTACATATATATAAAATACCTGAAAATCGCCTTTAACGAAGCCTCATTTGGCGCCGGTATCAGCAACATCGCGAAATGCCTCAAAAATCTTGGGGTAAGAGGGTTACGACCGCCTCCTGGAGGTGCACAGGCGGCGGTCAAGACTACGTTTTCTATGTCCTTCCAGAATAATTTGTCTCTGTCGTACATTCCGCCAAAGTCTAATATTTGTCTAGGAAGAATGAAGGACGCCAAGTACATTCAAGTTATAACGTAGGCTGTGATCAACTCCTTTCACTAGTATTAGGAAATCTGTTGGTGTCGCTTGATGCGCTACGTTAAATATCTGATGATTATTCATATCATTGTCTTGCTTTATCAGCTGCTTCATCATCTCTATATATCATAATACTCGTGGACTTGTGTATTATAATATTTATGTATATTGTAATAGTGGAAAAATTCTCGAAAGTAATACCTTAATAATTCGATCGCTGGCTGTGAACCGTAGGTGTCCAGTTTAGGCATGTTAACGTCATCGACGAAGACGCACACGCGCTTTCCAATGGGAGCACCCAAGACCGTTCGTTTTTTCCTCTCCAGTTTCAACTCCAGAATCTCCTGCGTACGCCCGCTGCTGGTCTGGGCGGAGAATATCAACGTGATCGGCACCCAAAGCTCGGTGTCTTGCAGGGTTTTTAAAACTACCTTGGTAATCACTGATTTTCCAACTCCTGTTAAGAGGATAATTATATAGTTCTTATTGTAAAGCGTTTAAGAAAAACTCGTCACTATTGAGCATGGCTACATATTAGCTCGATATCTGCATTGCTATTGTTAACGTGCTGTGTACCTACACAATGCACCATGTCCAGTTTCGCAGGTAAATATTTTTTACATCAAAGTTCGTTTGAAAAAATATTTGAGATGAAAATTACAGTTTTTTAGGATAAACATTAATGAAACAGAGTATTCTTTGCAACATTTTTATAAACGATCTCAAGCTTGGGAATTAATTGCGTGCAAACCTTTAAATGGGACTCCCTGTATACGTATTAATCGGAGGGAATATATAAACATATATAAACATAATGTTAACACAATTTTGCCTAACCAGTAGCACCCGTGAATAATACGGGCTTATTTCTCTCGATTAGTTTTTGCATTATATATCCAAATCGTATGGTGTCGATCGTCGGGACCAATATGTCGAAAAAGGCGACGTCCTTGTCATAGACGAATGCTGGCATGATTTTTACCCACAGATCCAAACGACGTTGCTGAACATTCATGTAGAGACTCCACAAATCGGCGGAAGGTAAGCTGCGAAGAATATTTTATCTTTGATGATCGTTAATAACGTTTCATCGTCATTTTGCTGCCAAAGTAAATTGGATAAGCAGAAAAAGATATTAAATTTGTACCGCGCGTCTGGATTTTCATCGAACTGCTCCTTGACGAATACTTCGATCAATTCGCGAGACGAATCGATGATGTTAGCTCCGACCGACCAAAGAAAGGCGAAGATAAATGACTGCGTGAGAAATGTTTTCATGCGAGACTTTTCCATGAGTTTGTCCATAGCTCCGGGTTCGAGTAAAATGCTGTCCATTATGCTGCACGCCATACTTGCCTTGCTTATATCAACCTGACGCAAAGAAAACGAAGGATTTTCGTTTTAAAAGAAACTCGTATACATTTTTTATCCTTTTTACATACAAGATTGAGGGAAAAAATAAATATTGGTTTATTAAAATGAACGAAGATAAACATTTTTTTGCCCGTATGAGTAAATACTTGCTCCTTTCGAAAGAAAACGATTATTAGGGTAAAAAGAAATGAGAATAAATAGAGTAATTTTACTTTCATTAAATGTCTCGAAAATCACAAACGGTATGCTACGCGTCAAATCTTTAAATATAGTCATAAACGTATCGATCATCGACAGGAATGAGCGAGAAACCTGGGCAATGGCGTGGTCGCAATTTCGCTTGAAGAAGAGGAGTCCTTCCTCGAAGTACTTCGCGAAGAGATCGATAATCGTGTGACGACACTCGTCGTTAATGATCTCATCGGGAAGTTTCTGCACCCAAGTTTTCACATAGGGCATCCACTTCAATTCCGTGGGATCCACGTACACCATGCCTTATCAAACGGAAATAAAGTTCGATACTTTTATTTTTCTATAATTATTCGCGATCAACATTGCGAAAAAGTTATTGTCTTATCGTTGGCAACATTCTGGTTCTATAATCGTATTCGTAATCGTACCACACCGACTGACGGTGGCGGGCGAAGCTTGTGCCAGATCCATAACTTCGAACACCATGTGCATGTAAGGCGTGAATTTAATCCTCTCAGAATTCGCCAAGCAGAGCATTTTGTTGTCGTCCAAGACGGTGTTCATATTTTCGATCCATATGGCATCTACCGGCCCGTCGCAAACGATCCACTGATGTTCCTCCGTGACAAACTGAAAATCAGCATATAATCGCCGATATTCCATATAATCACGGAAATCAAGGAAATAAAGAAGTTTTTTTATACGGATCTACAATTGCGCTATTAATCCAATCTTTTCTCGGTAAAAGTTTATTCGAGAAAAAAAGGCTTAGCAAGCTTTGCGTGTATCGTATTTAATAATATTGTTTTGTGATTAAATTTTTGAATACAATTATGATCGCAAAATTATACCAAGAGTTGTACAAAATATTACATAGAAAATTCTAGACTACCTTAGTAATGCGTGTGATTGATATAACAAGAAAATATCAGGATGTAAGAAGTGAGAAAAGATCGCGTTAAATATATCGTTGGACACTAACGGAACAGGCGTGACGTATTATCGAACCGATCAAACCGTCGTGCCACTCGTTGGTCATGGGATTCACCTCGCCGTAAAGTTCGCCTATCGTAATCGCCTTTGGATTGATCACATACATGTAAACTTTCTGATAACTCGGCCCAGGTAAGTCCATCTCGTGAAGCCTGATGTAAGTATCGCGGAGTGTCTGAAAGGTCGGAGGTCACGTATAACTACCTAAAGACGTATATCTCCTTCGTGGCATATATTCAATATTTTTTTCTCACTCGAAGAACCGTCGTTTTTCCCGAACCCGTCGGTCCAACTAACATTACACCGTGCCTAACTTGCATAGTCTCGTGTAGTTGGATGCTTTTCTTTACGATGCAATCTTCCGGTTGTAAGTTGGATTCTTTCAATATCTGCGACAGAGGAGTTTCATTGACGAAAGGCGTTTATTCTCTCGAAATGTTTTATCGCGTGGACTTATTTAATCTCGAAACTCAATTCCATCCTCAAGCTCCTTCCGCTTTAAAAGGACGTTGGTGAGCGGAACGAAATAAATTAAGGGGACGTGTGTGAGTGCTCGTACGGTTATAGCAGTTTCCTCGAAGGATCCGTAATCCTCGTCCGGAATAACGATGCCGGGGAATAGGTCGCTTATGATACCTTGAAACAGTTCCACGTCGTCGCTCAGAAACTTCGGCACGTTGCTGTCGCGCAACGCTTTTATCAGGACCACGTCTTCCCTTTTATCGGGATTATTTCGTTTCAGACTGCCGGCCATCACCAAAACACTCTTCACGGCTCTTGAAAATTGTCGATACATTTTCAAAACATCGGAGCCTTTTTCGAGCGTGATAAGTTCATACATTATTCGATAAAAGCTTTATTAATTTTTTGCCAACGTCTCGAAATCGCTTCGTTTTCCGTACGCACCTAACATTCGTGGCTGTGTTTGTACGAATACTCGCGTAATACGCGCATACCTCATCCCAAAGTCGTAATGATCCTGCTGAGATAATTGTTCGCTGCAGAGCGTGTACATCAAGGTCATCTTTCTCGACAATGGCTTCGACGATTCGAAGCCTTCCGAGTAGAGAGTCACCTCGGCGATCAGCTCTGTTGGAAATTAATCACGTCTGTTTGTACGATACTCCGATAACCAGAGGCACTCTTGGAAAGCAAGTACGCACTGTAATCCGGGACCATCATGGCAAACGGGCGAAACAAGGATTTCAAATTATCCGGCAACTCGGTACGCCCGGCATAACCAGGGTTCATGGTGATGAAGGTGGCGCAGGACATTACTAATTTAATCATTCGGCCTTCGAACATGAACCTGGATTATTAAGTAGAAAAGGCGATAAGTTATATAAAGCGAAAAAATGGTGATCGCTTAACCCTTTCCAGCCCAAAATATTATTTTTCGTAAGAAGATTAAATCTTGAAGAAAGACAATTTAGAGCTACTCGATTAGTAGAAGAAGATTATACGGATAATGTCAAATGGCATCATTGGACTGGAAAGTGGTAAAATTATTTAGTTCGGACTACGTGCTAGATGTAAAAAATTAACGATATTTAAAATTTGACAGTACATTTCATATAATTTCTAATCGAAATTCCTTATTATCACTTCATCACGGTGTATAACCATTTATCACAGGAGCATTAATCGATCGCACCCTGTGCTGTACTACATTTTTCCAATATCACTACTCGAGTTCTTTTATATCGTGGAATTTATATCCATGTCGTTGATACTATATCTACTTAGTAACAACACGTACATAAGCCAATATCGTTAATTACTTGAGAATCAATAACGCAAATAGCATTAACAACATTAATGCTATCAATAAAGCGCGTTAAAATAAGAAAGTGTTTCACCCACTCTTTAGCTTTGGCCAGCTTGGCATTCCTAATCGTGATCAATTGCTGCGCTATCACGGAAAGCACCTCGATGTCTATTCGATTGAATTCGTCGAAGCAACACCAAGCACCGGACGTCGCAAGCCCGGAGAAGAACCTACCCATCATCTGCGGATGTAAGTGATTCTTAGAAGGTCGTTTGCCTCAAATGCAAGTCGAGGTACCGCGCTATATCATCTGATACGGGCCTTGTAATCGAGTCCCTCGGAGCAATTGAAAACTACGCATTGAATGGCGAGTGCTTTCGCCAGATCTTTAGTGGTTTCCGTCTTTCCTGTACCCGCAGGTCCGGCAGGGGCACCGCCTATCGAGAACGGACATTTCTACTTTGCTTTACGCATGAAATATTGTTCCTAGTGGAAAAGGAGTAAAACACGTCTCTGACAATAATCATCCCCGTGCATTGTGGTACGCGTGAGAAAGAAAAGATGCTACATTTGATAATAAAATCAAAATCATACACTTACACACTTGTCAAGAGTATATCCAGACAATAATATGTATACTTCTGGATTTACGTATGGAAAAGTGGATATAGCAAAAGGAGGCACGAAATCTATTTCGATATCCTTGTAATTAGACTTTTACTTATTAGACGTACGGTTAATATATTATATTACAGCGAATGCATTAGAGGAGGGTGTGAGAAGGAAACTGCAATTTTATGATGGACCCTAAGTGATTACATCGACACTGATCGACGGGTTTTTACCCAAGTCCAATTGTAGAGCACCCATCAGGCATAAGTAGCATTTATCCGTGAGCGGCGTTATGACCAATCTTTTCTGCGCCCCGAGATATTCGTAGCCGTACAGATACTCGGCATTGCTCATCCGTGCTAAGCAATCGTCGATCTCGTTGTCCCAATAATACCGCAAGGCTTTCACCCAGTCAAAACTCAAACTAAAACGTACGTTGCATTACGTTATTACGATTCGACCGATATAAAAATCTATGTCTTGGATAGCATTTTGAAAAAACGCGTTTATGGATAACATTTTCAGGAAATTCTCTAGAATTTCGTACGCCAAGTTACCTCGATTCCACTTTATTTTCGACCAAGACCGTAACGATGTCTCTGGCGTGTACGTCAACGGTTATTAAATTGATGATCACGTTGCGTATCAGTTTCGGAAGTTCTCCTCTGACCATAACTGCCAATTGATTTAAATCCTGCGCAGGGTAAAGGTAATTATATTTTGATTTATCATCGTTCCGAGAAGAACCGACGAGAAATTACTGAACCGAGTAGCACTTCTGCTCGAAGGACTGCATCGAATTCTGTACGTTAATACCGGAATCCAGGATAAGGTGTATACTGCGTGCCCAGAATATTTGCGATACGGTCAAAACAATCTGAAAAGGGAAAAGGATGGAGAAATGGGTATATCGAGTCGTATACGGTAAATCTTAAGAATGTCGTCTTTTAATCCCACATTTTACATTTCAATTTTATTTCATCTTTCGACTCGCGAATACGCGCGTTGTTGATTTTCTAAAAGGCAATTGGAAACGTAACAGGGAGCTGGGGAAACCGTACGATCAATTAATTATGGTATCGTCACTTTTCCAATATCCAATAACTTAAGATTATTCCAATAAAATACCAGACTATTTTTCGCTTTCTCTTACGACACACGGTACGTATCATCGTTATACGTATATTTCTTCGCTTATCATTTTTGCTACTGCTATTCAAATTTCACGTTAAAATAACTCTGAGAAAAAAAGAAAGTGTCGATAGCGAAATCTCCGAAGAGGAAAAATGAATCGTGACCTGCGACGGATGAGCAGAGAGAAACGATTCTCGGCCCCTCGTCTCGAGATCGTTAATCCCGGCCTTCATTCTTTTCCTCAAAGTGACGAACATCGATTCCTCGACTTTGCCCAACCAGTCCTCGACGTTGCCCCTGGCCTTCAGCCCTTTGCCAAGCTGCACCTTCTCACCCTCTGGCGACACCATGGCCAGGATGTCGTTGGTCAGCACCGTTTCTTTCACTTGGCCGCTCTCGTCTTCCCTCGTCGCCGTCGCGAATTCCAAGCGATGGATGGCGTCGAAACACTTCTGCAAGTGTCTCTGCACCGCGTGGGGATTCTTCGTCTAATCACGTTTCGACGATGCATTAATTTTTTTTTTGTACGTCTCGCAGAATTTTGAATATGATCACGATTATATAGTAGATTCTCGTATAAGGCGATTTTTTAAAATTATTTTCTTTGTTGAATTTATGCGAAATAAAGAAGTTTTGTTCATATACATCATTATTATGTAGATTCTCTTAAATCGATAGCATACGCATGATATTCGATAAAATAAAAAAAAACTGTTTTATCTAATAAAGGATAGAGCATAAAGGTTGACACGACAACAATTATTCCAAACGTGTTACTTTATACCACTTGTGGTGCGGGAGAAAAATTCCGACTGATTTGACTCTATTGCAATAAGCTGGACGAGACGAGGAACCAATGGCTTACGGGGTTGTGGTAAAATACGAGAGAGCCAGAGAGAGTATGATAACGCAAAGGTCAGAAAGGAGGAAGTAGATCGTGAGGAATAAACCTGTACGGATATGCATGATAAGGATTAGAATTATGTAGAATAAATTACGAGTAAGATAAGATAGGTAGAAAAAAAAAGCAAATGCGGAGAAAAGCGGGAGAGAGAGAGAGAGAAAGAGACATGTAGGAAAAAAGTTCAAAACAAGGCGGATACATACGTAAGTATCGTAGCATGAAAATGGTTGAAAGAGGAACAAGAATTCTCCTCTACCCCGTAAGAGCAGGGAATAAAAGTTTATTATTATTGTCGACTACTTAAAAACCATACTGCGGAGGCACGTTTCGTTCGGTACCTGGGCCAAAATTTCCAACAGCTCATCGTTCGATAGAAAGAAGAATCTCGGGAATGCTATTCTCTTCGTCTCGAGATAGGCTTCCAAACATTTCATTACCTGATCTAAACTTCTGTTATTCTCCGTGAGGAGCTCCAGCAAACCAGGCTGGGTGCAGGCGGTCATTGCCAAGGAAATCTACGAGTTGCGTAAATTTAAAAGCCATTCAAAGAAATCGCACTTATTAGAATTTACCTTGGCCGTGCGTCTCATTAGGTCCTTCCAAAATTTGTCCACTTGAAGGAACAGCTTCGCTTCTATGGGCAATTGCCGCTGGATATCAGGGGCAGAAAATATCGCTTCGAGATACAACCATTGCTGCTGACAATATTGCCAGGCGTCCTAAAAGTTTCGTGAATTTCTCGAAATTCTGCTCGATATAATCATGAATACTTAATCTGTCAAAGAAGTATTATTAACGCTGAAACTACGGACCGTTAGTCCGACATCTTTAAATATACCATTTATATCTATGAAAAGTGAATGATACAAAGAAAAAAATTAAATAGATCCATATAATAGTTGTATAATAATAAATCGATGGAAATTCTTTCGAAACGTATTACTCAAAATTGGTCGAATTTTTCTAAGAAATTATGGAGCCGTTATTTTTACCGATTCCGTAATCTCAATGTTAAACCCTTTTTTTGGCTTGGAATAAATTGTATGTATCTGCAGTTATTAGATAGATTATTATAAGGCGGGAGAAAATCGCGTACTAAAGTTTTGGTAAAAAGATCCAAGAGCTCCGTCCATTCCTCCACTTTGGGCTTTATCGGTCCGACGTGCTTCGAAGCCGATATAGTCTGTATACAAATGTTGCTCTCGTCCATCGCCGTCTGTATTTCCTCCAGGCTGCCCAATATAAAAACGTCGGTCGTCTTCTTGTGGGGCACTATGACAAACTGAAGATTCTCCCATATGTCCTCGATTTTCTTCAGGAGAAGCTCCAAGCTGGCTTCCGAGCTGGCTGCAGCTGCGATTTCCATCAGCTCGTTGGGATACAAGAAGACGCCCAGTTTCTCCAAAAGGCTCAAAGTTATATCCTCTTCGGGCTTGAATCTGTAGCTCAGAAGGCTCTCGATCTTCAACCAGTGTCTCTGCTTCAAGCTTGGATTTCGTAGATACCCCAAAATCGGCAGTTTGTTCTTCATCAGTTGAACGTTCTCCTTGAATTTTGGTAGAACATCGTTCGGAGGCAAACCCTTTTCGAGCTGGACTACGTTCTTCAGATTTCGCATTGTAACCGCCGTTACGTCTTCTACGTTCAACGTTTCGAATTCGGCGATGTGCCATTCGACGACGGACTTGGCCCAGGAAGTTACACTCTCCCAGAGTAAGATTCGTAAATTGAGCTCGTTTGTCACGTGGTCCAAAATCTCGAATCTGGTTACTTCGACCTGCGATCGATTTATCGATAAATGCACACCTTGCGAAAGTTTTAACGCTTATACCTCTAATTAATTTTCAATGTCATACTTTAAGACTATCCGCGTGAATTTCAAGAGTAATATAATTTCGATAATAATGTTTGACAAATTAATTATAATCGTGTGGATATCGTCGATGTCCGACACTCGCGATTGGAGTGATAAAAATGAATGTAATTTCTGAGTTAGATTCCTTGAAAAAACTCTTACAATGACATTACACGCGACTTTTCGACGTGAACTTGAGACTCTACGTAGAGTATAGCCTTGCTTAAAATTCGTTTTATTCAAGTCGGTTGATGAAAATAATTCACCTTCATTACCTTAAATGCTTTTTGATGAGCCCGATACTCTTCCGCGGCGGTTGCACACTCGAAAAGTCGGCGGCTCAGGTCTTTTAAGGTCTCCAGACAAGCGTCCGCATTACTCTCGGCCTCGAGTAACCAGGCTTGCTGCAAAAAGGAGATAAGTTCAAAAAAAGCTCTCGTCTTTGTAAAGAGGCATTCTACGGTACCACGAGAGCGAAATGTAACGCGATAAAGGATCGTTTCTTTTTCTTAGCACTAAACCTACCCAAGCGGTCGAATGACCGTTCGATCGTTTCTTAGAAAAATTACTGTACTTCGTAGTCGAGTATTTTTTTACGTATTTTACGATTCTACTACGGATTATGAATAATTCTGTCCATCCATTGATATCTCTTCTTAATTCCCTTTTTCTTTAAGGATATACGCGACATACATACATATATATGTATATATATATATCTAGAAAATGACTGATAGGTTCAGCATTAAATACTTCTCAGAGAAGACTATTTACCGATAGTATTGGAGGAAGTTGGGTACAAAATGTAATTGGAAAAAGAAATAAGTAAGCTCTCGTAAAGAAACGTTCGTGAAGCCTTTACGACGTCAGGCGGGGAAATGCACGCACCATTACTTCGTCGTTGATGTCGGAAACCTTTTCCGTCAGTGCGTCTATGTCCTTCTGAAGCTGTACGTTAAACTTCGATATCAGTTTCTGCCGCTCCTCCAATCGCTTTTCCACGGCGACGCGCAAGGTAGTGAAATGCACGCTTATTCCCTGTGAATGGAATCTGTATATATGTTTTTGCCGTTATGAAATAATTGGCCTTATCTTTCATCGAGACCGCAGCATAGAATATCGGCGGATGCATTCTCCGAATTGTGTATACCGCCTATTCTCAAAATAAATTATTTACGATCATCGTATAAGTACTTTTAATCGAGCAATTAAATTCTTTAAAAAAGGATGTTTCGATAATACAAATACAATGCTTGCTTTCGCATCGCGTGCAATAATAATTATATGAAGAAAATCCATTTTAAGGTATTACTTTTCGGATACACGTGTACTTAGAAAAAGAAAAAGAAATAGAAAAAGAAATTAATTAACATTGCAAACGCATTATTTGTGGAGCATGAATCATCTCACCCAGAGGTTCGATATAATTTCGGATGCGCATATTCTATTCTTCCATCCGGTGGAATAATAATTACGTAAGAGACAACGACGATGCCTTATAAACACATTTCTGGATTTACCAAATAATTGGCCATGTCTTCCGCCGGTACCGGCACGTTATATTCTTCCATCGTATCGTAGAGCTCCTTGATGTAATCCAGCTGGCCCTCCATTACATCCACCCTTTGTTGAGCGGTGTCGACGAATTTTATGTACGCGACGTAATCATCCGTCGATATGGGATCGGATTCCAGATAACCGATCGCCTCCACGGCTTCGCTCAGAAGTGCATCGACTTTAGTCTTACCGATTCTAAAGCAAACATGTTGATTATTTAGCGAATCTCCGCTCATATAATAAAGGCAACTGGAATACCACGACTTTTTTTAAATTCGCAAGTCTGTAAAGAACTTCGATATAATTATAAGCTAACTTTCCGCTCCTTACTAAACTCGGCGTTCTTCTATTGTATCTCATATATTATAATATAACTAACTAAAGCCGAATGGGTTTGAATGCTTCAACGTAGAATACTTTTCAACGAGCGTACTTTAATCTAGAGTACTTTTTAAAAACTTATTGTTTAGGTCAAGAAGATTTTTTTTACTGGATCTAAACAGATATGAATTAAGTTAAAAAAATCGTAGTGTTGGGATTATCAATGTTTCCTTGTCAGAGTGGAGATTTAGCCTCTTATCGAGATAAGAAATGAATTTACCCAGGCATAACCGATTCTATCATCGCCATCTTTCCCCTCGGTGCAGTCATGGCGGCCTTTTTAAAGCGTTCGAATTGAAGAAGGAAAACGCCCAGCGGCTGATAATCGATAATTTCATTAACGATAGTCATTTCCGCCCTGTAACGCGTGCACCACTGGCGGAAGAAATCGCATCTTTGATTTTTGCGAATTATGTCCTCGTCGAATTTCATGTCCTCGAAGTAAAACTCTTTGATCCCTCGAAAACGCTGGCAGTAACGTCCGATAGCGTCGAAGTTCACGTTGAAGATATTCTCCAACTCCTCCTTTAGTTCCTTCACTATAGGATCTTGGCGCAAGACTTCCAAAATTGTCGATGGATTGCCACAAATCCAGCCCTGTACTTTACGATTGATGGTAGGTCTTGAAAATGTACATTATTATTTGATTATACATCGTGCTTTTATATAAAAGATGATCGTAGAGAAATTTTTTACGACGAGACGGAGTAATTGAAGAATGTAGAACATTCCATACGAAGATTGATATGTAATTACCTTGTGAAAGAGTGAAATGTTGGATCGGTTAGAAGGGGTTTTATGGCATTCAAATTTTCCTCCCACATCGCCTGGATCGTTTTTATCACGAAACGGAAGATATTCTCCGTTGGATCCATAACGATATCCGTAGCGACGGATATAAGCAGATCCACTATGAAGTATGGATGCTAGAACGAGAGATCCAAGTTTTACGAGTTGCTTCAAATTAATATAATTAAATCTTCGATCAATATGACGACAAATACCTTGAATCGATATTTCAACTCATTGTAATAAAATACTATTTTAATACTCATATGGACACTTTACTCTTATAAAATGAGTTTTGATAGTATAAAATAGTATTACCAAAAAAAAGAGAATATGAACGCTTCTCCGAGTTTTGTCTTATTTTTAGTATCCTTATTAAACTACGTGAAAACGATGCATACTTATCGACTTGTCGATCAATGGATTTCTGGATGGTATATAGAAAAATTGTAGAATAGTAAAGAAGTTTAAAGACGGAATTATCGATTAACCTGAATGCGATCGGAAGATGGACGATGGTCGTCTATAACGACGTTGACAGTGCCATCCTCCAGCAATGCGTCGTCCGGTAGAAATTTTGTGTGGTCCTTCAAGATCTTCAGAAATTCCTTGTACGTGTTCAACAAAAGGCCGTACAGCATGTTCGTTTGCATATAATCGATCAGGTGGATAAAACTGGGCGAAGAAATATTAATGGACGATCGTTCGAATACGCGACTAATTTAATGACGAAGAAAGGATTTGTGATATACGTACCAAGATAGCCTGTAACATTTTTCCCGCTTTCGCGCTTGTTCTATGTAACTCATCCTAAGAATACCGTCCTTCGGCATTTTAAATTTGACACCACTAAATTGACCTTTTAGATAGAAAGCATGCGCCGACATAAGTACCAAAAAATACTGAGAAAGTGAGTATGCAAATAATTCAATTTCCACATTGTATATGGAAAATCTTCGAGGAAATATCATTGATTTGTAACAGTTTTTTTTAAGGTGGTTCAAGTTCATTTCATGGGCTTCAAAGCATCTTTAAATCTCGAAAATACGATAGGTTTACTTAGTGTAGATCTGACCGTCCTAAAATATACCTTACGAAGCAACGTAAGTTTAATTTCAAACGTTTTCTTAAAAGAGTTATAATTTGTGAATTAATTGCGCATGAATCATCTAACGAGACGCGGTATGTAACGATAATGGTTACGAAAACTCGATTTGATTTTCACGTTATTAGAATTATACAGTCTATAGCGAATTAGTTTCCATATCAGTTTGCATCGAAATATTCTCTTAAGAAATATAAGGTCTTAGAAATGTAAGAAAAATTGAATACTTTCGTAAGAACATTACCCAGTTTTCCATAAGCAGTTTGCTCGATCGTTATATTCGAATCATCCGGCGTGTAACCAGCTTCTAAAAGCGCATCGAGACACGCATCGTTAACAATGCTCGATGCCAGTTTCCTGAAGTCGTCCAACTTGAACCTCATGTCTTCCAATTTGGTTAACTAACGATAGATAATTACGATGACGAACAGAATTAGAGAAATAAGCGCGACGACGAGCGCAACTTTTCGAACCTGATATTCGACGAAGTAGAATAGCCACATCTTTTCGAGGGTGGAATTGTCGATGAAGCTGCAGTTCAAAAATGCCGTACACATGGACTTCACTTCTAGCAGGGCCTTGCTAAGAATCGGATCCAATATGAACAGATTTTGATCCATGTAATTCTTGGCTTCGCTAAATTTGCGACAGGTTATCGATTTTCTCCATACGTAAAAGGCTTTCCAAAGACGAAAAAAGGCGAACGTTCTTATCTGCAGCACGAATTAAAGAAACGTTCTTTTAGTGCATCGTCAGAGAAAACGTCGTAATTTATATACTTAAGCGACGTAATTGGTTAATATAAAATTATTAATAATACCTTGATCAATTTTAAGTACAATCTATATTCTCTCTCCCAGAGTTCAAGGGGAGTAAAAGTGATCTCGTTTGGATCGTACTGAGTTACGCCACTGGTACTGATAGTCATGTAAGTTTTGCCCACTTCCTTGTAATGAACGACCCTAACGCGAAGTTCTATTAATTTCTACGCATACAAGTTTGACTATAACCGTCGATAGAAAAATCATTTACTTGAGGGCATACGGCGTAAAGGATTCCGAGGATCGATCAACGGCGTACGTCATGTAAAAAAATCCGATTTTCGGATCCTCCCGTAGTTTCTGAATTAATTCAAGCTGATCTGCCATTTCTGGTTTGACCGATTTTTTCATGCCGATTTGCTCTTCGCCATTCTCCGGGATTTTACTTTTCGAACGCACTTGTACTTTCCGCATGAAGAGAAATAAATTAATATTGTGAACTGCACATTTGGATCCTTGACTGCTTTACGTAAAAAGCTTGACGTAATTTGAAATGCGTGCATACATTCTTTTTAGTTTTAAGTATCATTTATCATGTAAACTTGGCATCGAAACGACATTCATATCTTTCGCAAAGAAGATGGCACGGCTCGGATCAAGTTATAAGCGAATTGCGCGAAATGAGGTCATTAATATTTCAACCGGGAAGTTGATGGGCACGTCTCTGCAGGAGGAGTATCGACAAATCCGCGATGCACGCGGTATTCCAAGAAATATGTCGGAATGAATATTGCATAAACTGTCATAAATACCGGGAAATAATACAGCATTGCAGTGTGGAGTTTTTATCACACAGTGTAGGAAGTTAAAAAAAGATGTCACGAATTCTTTCTTGCAATAAAATTTCCACTATTTCTTTGGATGCGATGCTATATTAATGTTGCTTTAGAGCGATACATGCGGAAGAATATTGCAAAACTAAAATAGCACAAGTGCAAAAATGCAAGTATGCGTATAAAGCTAATTTTGTAAGTCGAATATACCAAATATATGTGTACAATATATATGTCTATATATAATATGTAAAAAATATAAAAACAATTTTATCATCACTGTCCATACGTTGCATTACATGGAATACCTTTTACGTTTTAATCGTATAATTTAAATGCTTGCGACCTAAATTGAAAACCGCTGTTACATGGCAAAATCGATAAAATGCTCCGATCGTGTCAAATTATTACTCGTAATTGTTTTATTCCTTCGAACATCGAGCTTCCCTGTCGAACTTCCGTTTACGGCAAATAATTCTTCCACTCGCGGTTTGCATACGTTCCTTCTTATTTGTTCTTGATGAGCAGCAAATCCGGTCTAAAAGGAGTACGTCCGATAACACATACCGTACAATCTCTTAATGGATTGTTACCAATGGCTCACGAATCTCCTCTTTCTGTTCGATTTTCTCGAGTAGTTTTTTGTGCGGGATGAAGAAGGGTATTTCTTTCTTGCCTCTACAATTTAGTTTTACCCTTCATTAATTACGAGAGTAGATCAATTTGATATACCTGTTTTCTTGTCGCAATGGATTACGCATAAGTAATAAAAAACGAGCAGTACCGACTCGGTATCGAACAAGTATAAAAGCAGCAGCATTAGCAAGAATGTTTTGAATATATTCAGAATAACACATACATTTGAAAAAGAAAAACGTCAGTGAAGCTCTATAATTATTTGCATGCCTCAACAAAATTATGAAACCTCATGGAAAATACCCCGTTATAAAGATCGGACGATTTTTCCAAGAAAAAAATGGATAATCAGCCATCTCAATTGGTTCAGTAGTATTAATGTTAAAGAGTTCGTATCCGAAAAGAATTACTTCCTGTAGGCTTGTGGAGGTTTTCGATAAATCGTGGACATCAAACGATTCGGCGAAAAGTCACGAGATTGAGGGGACATTTTGAACGGTGCTTCAGAAAGTTCCGAATCCGAGATATCCTCGAGGCGATCGCAAATATCGTTCGTCTCTAATACACCGACAGATCTTGAGTTTTCGTCCATAGTTGGCTCTTTGGAAAAATTCAACGCTCTATTTCAACGCTACAGAGAATCTCAGCCGATCAGACATTCGCACTCGCGACTCCGCGGCCGATACTGCGGCCTTATCGATGTAACAGCTGAACGTCTATTTATATGGTATATACAGAACATACGTTTCTGATACTACTGATTTTTGATACTACCATAAAGTCAACGATATTGCTTTCGTCGCTATTTCGTTATTTTCATATCGTAAGAATCAAATGTACATTCTCCACTGTACTATATTAAATCATAGACGCAGAAAACTGTCAAAACTACCGGCATCGCAAATACGACAGGCTGAAAAATTAAACTTGTATTTTTATTTATTAAATTCTAACACTATGCGCACACAAATATGCGATACATTTCGCGGAAATTAGAACAATAACGTGTTAATTTGTGGATGTGCAAAAAGCACCGAAGATGCTGCGAAAATAGTACGTCGAGTATCTGAAAAGAAAAGACGATTTTTCTCCTCGAATAAAAGACCAGGGCGAGATAACGGCGATTCTCCTCGCGGCAGGATCGAAAGTGAAGAGGCATTATCGTTTAATTTAAAACGCCATCGCGCCGGGGGCGCAATGTAATATTTATAAAAGTTATCGTGCCGGCGACCTCTCTGGCTGGTAAATACGCCCATCTATAGTCCGCGTAGTCACAGGTTATCATGGCGAGCACCTTCAGTCGCGCGAGAGACGTTTGACATCGCGCTCATATAACCACGGCGTAGCACTGTTTTGGTACGTAATCAAACGTTCCTTCAAATATTTTTCACACCTATAACATAGTGCCATCGTACGCAAGGTTCAATCCATTTTAACCGCCTTTCTCGATATCATCCACGAGCAAATCTTAGATCGATATTTTTTCCGTTCGATAGTGACGATTCTTGTATCGAATTGCCCGACGATTAAGACAGAATTGGATTTAGAGCGTATCGTTTTAAGTTATGTGGACATCAAGTACGTACTGCTAATATAAGCAACGTTTAATTTAATCCCTTTTCTTATGCGCAAGAACGAACATAGACTGGCATTTCTTTTGTTGCTCGATGGTGATGGCTCGTACCACATCGAGTTGCTCATTGACTAAAGCAGAAGTGATCGCACGCCTATTGGGTCGAAACGTTTGAAACGAGTTACTTCGTTAAAAAAAAAAACTTTGGAAATTTAAAAATTGTAACAGTTTTATTAGCTTACGGGAACATTTTTTTTATCAAATTAAGGATACGTCGAATGTTAGAAAATTGACCAACCGAAAAAAAACTATTGCCTTGTGTGTTCCGAGGAGTCGTAATTTTATGGAGTTGCCTGTATTTTCGAAACCTCGCATAGACGTGTCTTGCGCGAAAGAATGTTTAAACTTCAACGATTAGCATATATTACAAGGTCGAATATTTTTACAAGCAGACATCTAGAAAATGTTTAACCGCGAGCACTGCGTTTATTTTCTGGAAAAAATTAAACGAGGATACTCCTTATCATATAGATATGTTTCAAATCACGCGACTGATCCTGGTCTACGATTCGTTCGTTAATCGTGAACGTATTGAATTACCTACTATTACATATACGTCTATAACCATCGAGTATGTAAAAATATAAAATTCGCTAGAGCATTTATCGATATATTTTTTTTTTACACTTAATTTTGCATCCTTCCAAACAGAGAACTTTTTGCACTTCTTACACTCGAAGTCCAATGTCATAAATCACAGGAGTTTTTCAGATAGTCTTTAATATGTGTGAAAATATCGTTGAACCGTCAAATCATCTACTTGATATGACAAGCAGGGCGTTAATTGAATCGGAGCGGGAAATGGATGCAATTGAAATGGAGCGGGAATCGTGCACATATAAAACAATTCTGATATTTGCATTGACGCATCTTTCGTAAATGACGATAAAACGAGTTTTACGTGCACATGCACGTTGCAACGCGCACCGTTCTGCCCCCCAGCCATCCTCTTCCGATTAATTTACCCGGTTGTCCCTTTTCTTCTTCCTCAATCCTCTGAAAAACTCAGCGACGGTCGCTTGAAATTATCCGATCGTTCTTTCGTGTAGTACAAAAACGAAGCTTGAAAATTCGCGAAATGCATAGATAAACGTATCGATAGTGGCGATTCTCTTCGCATATGAAGTGTCTCAGAAAAATATGTGGATACTTCTGTAGTACATTACTTCGTTAATTAGCGCCTTTTTTTTGTTAAAATTGATTTAACATAATAATCGATATTTCGACTTGCAGTACACACATTTGGGGCTCTTTGTACATGTACCTTGTTTATCGGTCATGCTAATGGTTCACCAAAACTCTTTTGAAATAATCGCTTAAACTTTCTTCCGTACATAATGCAAGGCAAGCACGAAAAATATTTGCATTTCGAATTGACATACAAACTTATCGACTATTTCAATGGCACAGCGATATTCGTTTGAAACTCTCAGATTTCTTTTCTCTCGTAGTGCTTCGCGCGTATCAATATTCACCAGAGCCACTTATATACGAACCAAATGCATATGTATATCAGCCGTGTTAATGGTTTGGCAATAATCATTTGAAATTGTAAGCTCGCCTTGTAGCATATTATATACGAGTATTGGAAATTTACAAGCCTATACACGCGTACACGTGTATATACATACACGCGAGTTTATTCGCTACAGCGATGATTTATTAACACGACATTCGAAATTATCGGCGCAACATTCTCGTGTGCCGCACGGTATATAATCAAAATTCACGGAAAGCATTCTTAGGCATGTAAATGTTGCGGCGCCCTCGACTCTTTTAACCGAACACGCACGCATTGGTTAACCTGTTATGCTAATGATTCAGCGACAATCCTTAGAAATGATGAGTTCATTTTACTCGTGTACCGCACTACGCATATCGCCAACGTAGACCTACTCGTATCAGGGTTTAGATACTATCCATTCTCTTACTCAAGTTCACACTTATCGCTTTATCTCTCGCGTAATAGTTGCGCGACATGCGCCTGAAATTATAAGCTCCCGCTTCTCGCGTAACACTCGAAGCTGAGATTTCCATTTATCGAACATACGAATCGCTCGCTCCATCGATTCTCAATGACTCGATGTTTCGCCCGAAGCGCATCTGCGCGTCGATCGGCCACGAAGGGTCAAAGCGAACGCCGTAATTCCTGTTCTCCTTCAGGTGACGTCTTAGGAGGCACGCAGTTATCGGAATAACACGAAGCAGACCGCTGACATCCGGGAAGTGACCCCGAAGACCTCGCTCGTACACGTTGGAATTCGTTAATACCTTTTCCCTTGATCGCACATTCGCGACGCGGGGGAAAAATCGGCGCGCCGGCATAACTGGAATCTGCGTTTGATCTCAAAGAGGAAAATGGGACAGGTTTTCGTGGACGAAGAAACCGGCGAATGCCTGGGCCATCCCTTCCTGGACGGCGACATTAGAAGATTCTTGAACTCCGTGAACAATGCCGAAACTGGCGAGCCAGAAGTCAGTATCGTGCAACCTAGGACGGTCAAAGGCAGGAGGATACCCTTTCAGGTAATAGACGAGCTCCCATTTTCCATCTGATATCCTATCACCGCGATATCTCTTCTCGGATATTAAATAACTCGCCTGAAGAGTAATTATCTAAAACGGTCACTTCCAAAGTGCTCTATATCGAGCCCCGATGAGTCGTATTGCGTGTAACTTTTGTTTCGTACTTAACAAACCGTGAAACGTATATTTCTTTATTTAAAAATGTCCCACTCTGAAGTAAAAACTATCAAAGTGTCAGATCCGTGTAGGCTTTAAAAACACGTTCAAGTTTGTAAGAAGATTTGTAAAAAATCATGGTCGAGAAGACAGCAAAGCGGAAAAAGTCGGCACGGGATAAAAAATGTCTGGACCTCCGATCCAAAAGCTTAGATACGATTTTGTCCCAAAGATATATGCACATATAAAGTTATGGTACAAATATAGCACAAACCGATGGAAATCAATTTTGCGTCCTCATTCGCGCGATATGGTAATAAACTAAAATACGTTCCTCGTTAAAAATATACATAGCTCTAAATTTATGCGAAGGACAACTTACATTTGAATTCTCTATTCAGCGCGAAATTCTCGTTTCCCGCATTCTCGATCGCATCGCTCAAAGCATTACCGATATTTCGCGACATATAGGGACACGCTAATCTACTAATCCCGATGCGCCGTGCTCTTGACGAGCAACATATACTTAGAAGTGTAATGTACACCGTTTCATCTTATTGTTGTTCTTATCGATGCCGCGAAACTTCGCGATTGGTCCCATTATCTCACCATCGTACGACTGCAAGATTATAAGCACTGCCTTTCAAGCATAATCATCTCCAAAAGCGGGAAAAAAACGATCATTAGGCAGCGCGGGATTCACGGTGTTTCCCGTCGCGAGCAGATTTTTACGTAAGGCTCGTGGAAAAAATGACGCATTGATGTCTCTTTAATATGTATCCACGGCGCTTTGTAGTCATTAAGCGGCACGATCGACAACAAACGCTTCTACGACCTGTTTTTCCGCGATATTTATAGCTACTATGTCGTGCCTTGTAGAACAAAATGTATACCGCGGATATCTCCTGAATCTTATAATTGTATGCTTATGTATGGCACCGTGCGGTTTTTCTGCGATATTTGGAACTATTATGTCGTGGATTGCATAACGAAATACATACCGCCGATATCTCCTGAACCTTACAATTATATGCTCGTGTATTGCGTCGTATGATATTTCTACGATACTCAGAACGACTCTATCGTCTCGCGTGCAGAAAAATTTGAGGCATCGACAATTTCGAACCTCGTAATTCATCGATCTTGTCATACGGCATACGTCATGGGCATAATAGAAGTAAATTTGGACCATTATCGCGTACAATAATGGACAATACGCGTTTCCATCGAACCGTACTACCGACGCTAGATTACTTCGCAAAAGGATCTTTCGATAATTCTCCAATCCCAATATTAAAAATTTGAATTTATGAAAGTTTTACTAACGAAGGGAGCCTATGGTCCTCGCAGATTTTAATGAAATCGAGCGGCATAATTGCGCTCGTATATCGCATTCGTGATGTAAAAATATCATCTAACGAGATAGCAATGAAACTGTTGTAAATAATAAATGTGCGTATAAATAATCGATTAGGAATAAATCATCGTTATACTATATTGATAAAGTGCAATCTATACTGCCGCGTATTATAGTTCATCACTGCGAAACTCTTTTCTTAAATTTAAAACTATAGAAATAACACGCAAAGTGCGTTTGGAAAGGACCGCTTAAATCGATACGTCTTCGAGATATAATAAAAGTGAGCTATAATATGGAAACATTGTCAAATATAAGATCAAGTCGCATAATCAAGGTCGCTCCTTTACACCTCGGAGCACTAACGTAAACAGGAAATTAACTCTCGTGTAAACAGGAAATTAAAATTAAGTCATTCGTAACAGTGGCATTGAAGAAATATCATTCACTTTACATCGCTGTTGAGGTTGGTGATGTGAAAAAAGAAGGAATGCATTGCAGATCCCAAAAGACGTGAAGGATAGTCTCTCGTCGAAGAAAGGCCCTTCGAAGAAGGGCAAAAACCTGATGGAAGTGGAACCAGTACCCGTGGGCTCATCTTTCGGCCAGATAAATCCCGTCTGCCTCTTCTTACCTGCCATCGTCTACTTCCGCTGGTTCCTCGCCCTGCTGATGATATTCGAGGTCGTCCTCCACGTCTGGGCGCACCACAAGAATAAATCCCTGAAGAACTCCACATTCTACTTTCGATCCCCTTTTCACGCGATATCCTCGGAATTTTGCGCCCTCTGCCAGAACGAGATGTGCATGGATCGCGTTGGCAAGATGCAGGAGATACGCATGCACAAGTTCTTGCGGCAGTGCAATTACATGAAGAGAGTGGTGACGTGATCGAGGGTGGCTCCTTCGGGTACTCGAAAATTTCGCCACCATTGGGAACGGTGTCGTTAACCCTTTGCGGAACGGAACTTGTCGAAAGGAGGGCTCGATTTTGCTCTGCCGTCCTTCTGGACGATTTTCCCTTGGATATTTCTCCGCCCCTTATGTCATCGCGCAAATAAATCATTTCTGTTCTTCGGATAATTCCTTTTGCCGAGTACAAAATCACGATTCGTCGCTTTTCAAGGCGGTTTTACATTGATTTTTGTTGATTTTAATTCTCCCTTTTGTTTTTTTACCAATGTCATCCGCTTCACCCTCCAGATTGAGCTTTATTCGAAGCCAAGCGGTTATTTAAGATTTTTTGTTTTTTTTTTTTTTTTCGTTATCGGTACCGACCGCGAAGGTCATTCGACCTGAGCCGTCTTTCATCGCGTCAAGAGTCGAGCGTATTCCGAGTGTGTTTCCTACGCTGTCCAGAAGTATTGAAAATGAAATAATTTCATACACATATATATATATATATATGTGTATGAAATTA